>JAOPHQ010001508.1:0-74321 GCA_030340625.1 Merluccius polli | reverse complement strand
TCGCACCGAGCACTGGTCCCCACAGCTTTAGCTGTAGGGGACCAGTGCTCGGTGCGATGGCACCGTGGCACTAATAAGAAAAAAATCCACGGGATAACAAGAGTGCTCGGTGCTTCGCACCGAGCACTGGTCCCTACAGCTTTAGCTGTAGGGGCCAGTGCTCGGTGCGATGGCACCGTGGCACTAATAATAATAAGAAAAAAATCCACGGGATAACAAGAGTGCTCGGTGCTTCGCACCGAGCACTGGTCCCCACAGCTTTAGCTGTAGGGGACCAGTGCTCGGTGCGATGGCACCGTGGCACTAATAATAAGAAAAAAATCCACGGTATAACAATAGTGCTCGGTGCTTCGCACCGAGCACTGGTCCCCACAGCTTTAGCTGTAGGGGACCAGTGCTCGGTGCGATGGCACCGTGGCACTAATAAGAAAAAAATCCACGGGATAACAAGAGTGCTCGGTGCTTCGCACCGAGCACTGGTCCCTACAGCTTTAGCTGTAGGGGCCAGTGCTCGGTGCGATGGCACCGTGGCACTAATAATAATAATAAGAAAAAATCCACAGTATAACAATAGTGCTCGGTGCTTCGCACCGAGCACTGGTCCCCACAGCTTTAGCTGTAGGGGACCAGTGCTCGGTGCGATGGCACCGTGGCACTAATAATAATAAGAAAAAAATCCACGGTATAACAATAGTGCTCGGTGCTTCGCACCGAGCACTGGTCCCCACAGCTTTAGCTGTAGGGGACCAGTGCTCGGTGCGATGGCACCGTGGCACTAATAATAAGAAAAAAATCCACGGTATAACAATAGTGCTCGGTGCTTCGCACCGAGCACTGGTCCCCACAGCTTTAGCTGTAGGGGACCAGTGCTCGGTGCGATGGCACCGTGGCACTAATAATAATAAGAAAAAAATCCACGGGATAACAAGAGTGCTCGGTGCTTCGCACCGAGCACTGGTCCCCACAGCTTTAGCTGTAGGGGACCAGTGCTCGGTGCGATGGCACCGTGGCACTAATTAAATCCACAGTATAACAATAGTGCTCGGTGCTTCGCACCGAGCACTGGTCCCCACAGCTTTAGCTGTAGGGGACCAGTGCTCGGTGCGATGGCACCGTGGCACTAATAAGAAAAAATCCACAGTATAACAATAGTGCTCGGTGCGATGGCACCGTGGCACTAATAAGAATTAAATCCACAGTATAACAATAGTGCTCGGTGCTTCGCACCGAGCACTGGTCCCCACAGCTTTAGCTGTAGGGGCCAGTGCTCGGTGCGATGGCACCGTGGCACTAATAATAAGAAAAAAATCCACGGTATAACAATAGTGCTCGGTGCGATGGCACCGTGGCACTAATAATAAGAAAAAAATCCACGGTATAACAATAGTGCTCGGTGCTTTGCACCGAGCACTGGTCCCCACAGCTTTAGCTGTAGGGGACCAGTGCTCGGTGCGATGGCACCGTGGCACTAATAAGAAAAAAATCCACGGGATAACAAGAGTGCTCGGTGCTTCGCACCGAGCACTGGTCCCTACAGCTTTAGCTGTAGGGGCCAGTGCTCGGTGCGATGGCACCGTGGCACTAATAATAAGAAAAAAATCCACGGTATAACAATAGTGCTCGGTGCTTCGCACCGAGCACTGGTCCCCACAGCTTTAGCTGTAGGGGACCAGTGCTCGGTGCGATGGCACCGTGGCACTAATAATAAGAAAAAAATCCACGGTATAACAATAGTGCTCGGTGCTTCGCACCGAGCACTGGTCCCCACAGCTTTAGCTGTAGGGGACCAGTGCTCGGTGCGATGGCACCGTGGCACTAATAAGAAAAAAATCCACGGTATAACAATAGTGCTCGGTGCGATGGCACCGTGGCACTAATAAGAAAAAAATCCACGGGATAACAAGAGTGCTCGGTGCTTCGCACCGAGCACTGGTCCCTACAGCTTTAGCTGTAGGGGCCAGTGCTCGGTGCGATGGCACCGTGGCACTAATAATAAGAAAAAAATCCACGGTATAACAATAGTGCTCGGTGCTTCGCACCGAGCACTGGTCCCCACAGCTTTAGCTGTAGGGGCCCAGTGCTCGGTGCGATGGCACCGTGGCACTAATAAGAATTAAATCCACAGTATAACAATAGTGCTCGGTGCTTCGCACCGAGCACTGGTCCCCACAGCTTTAGCTGTAGGGGACCAGTGCTCGGTGCGATGGCACCGTGGCACTAATAATAATAAGAATTAAATCCACAGTATAACAATAGTGCTCGGTGCGATGGCACCGTGGCACTAATAAGAAAAAAATCCACGGGATAACAAGAGTGCTCGGTGCTTCGCACGAGCCTGGTCCCTACAGCTTTAGCTGTAGGGGCCAGTGCTCGGTGCGATGGCACCGTGGCACTAATAATAATAATAAGAATTAAATCCACAGTATAACAATAGTGCTCGGTGCGATGGCACCGTGGCACTAATAATAAGAATTAAATCCACAGTATAACAATAGTGCTCGGTGCGATGGCACCGTGGCACTAATAATAAGAAAAAAATCCACGGGATAACAAGAGTGCTCGGTGCGATGGCACCGTGGCACTAATAATAATAAGAATGAAATCCACGGTATAACAAGAGTGCTCGGTGCGATGGCACCGTGGCACTAATAAAGAGAAGAAAAAATCCACAGTATAACAATAGTGCTCGGTGCTTTGCACCGAGCACTGGTCCCCACAGCTTTAGCTGTAGGGGACCAGTGCTCGGTGCGATGGCACCGTGGCACTAATAAGAAAAAAATCCACGGGATAACAAGAGTGCTCGGTGCGATGGCACCGTGGCACTAATAAGAAAGAAATCCACGGTATAACAAGAGTGCTCGGTGCGATGGCACCGTGGCACTAATAATAAGAAAAAATCCACAGTATAACAATAGTGCTCGGTGCGATGGCACCGTGGCACTAATAATAAGAAAAAATCCACAGTATAACAATAGTGCTCCGGGCTTTGCCCCGAGCACTGGTCCCTTCAGCTTTAGCTGTAGGGACCAGTGCTCGGTGCGATGGCCCCGTGGCACTAATAATAATAAGAAATAAATCCACACAATACAGTGCTCTGTATTGTCTGTATTGTGCTCTGTATTGTGTGCCCCGAGCACTGGTCCCTTCAGCTTTAGCTGTAGGGACCAGTGCTCGGTGCGATGGCCCCGTGGCACTAATAAAGAGAAGAAAAAATCCACAGTATAACAATAGTGCTCGGGGCTTTAGCTGTAGGGACCAGTGCTCGGTGCGATGGCCCCGTGGCACTAATAATAATAATAATAAACATAATGAAACATAATAAAGAAAGCGCTGCGAACATTAGAACGTTTAAAGATTTGTTGGGACATAGAAAGTACACATGTAGAGATGAACTATGTATTTATGTCTGTTATTTGTTTTTTGTTTTCTGTTGATTTGTTTTCTCTGTGAATTTGTTTTATAACTGTGTATGTGAAAGTGTTTTAGTGCTTTGTGGGACAAATAGCAGACCAACAGCTCAGTTACGTCACATGAAGCCCCGAACCCCTGGTACCCCCTCATGAGTCTCTATGCATAAGATGTTTGATGGGCATAATATGTTTCCATCTGATAGTTTAAGTTGAGTACTATTCATTTAAATAAGTAGTTATCTCCTCTACTGCTCGTCCACAGAAGTCCAGGGGTCAACCAGCGCTGGGGACTCTTTTAAGAGTTCAGGGAAATTCCCCCCTCACCAAACTGAGGTAGTGGGACCCACCCTAAAAGGACCCTGCGGGAGCGCAGTAGTTTTTACAATGTAAAAACCTGATACGCAGTGTTGGGGTGTATCAATTGAACAAGTCCATCTGTAGGTTGCTTAGTTTACCTCCATAATGTGGTGTCAATTGTCTTGTCTTTATGTACAATGTTTTGTTTTTGCTCAATACTGCTGACCGTTGCTAAGGCTATGATTCTTAGATGGGCCGGAGTGTTTTTACCTGGGGGACAAACACAGGTGCCATTGATAATTAGAGATGACTTGGACGATGACAATGAGGAAATTGAGGTTGGTTTATTTGAGGTGTACCCATTGTAAGTACTCAAAATTACTCATGACTATTCAATGACTATGTGTGACCATATATATATATTCATTTTTCACTTCATTCACCATATTCACCTATTGTTTGACTCATCTTTGTATGCACGTTTGTTTTGATATAACTTTCACATATTGTTTTAACTACTTGGATTAGTAACGATATAAGATCATTTAGTTCATTTAGGATTTGGACACGCCTGATCTATAATTACATAATAGAAACAGAAATAGAAACTGTCTACATATTGTTTATGTTATATTGTGTCAGATGTTTTTCTGCAAAGATACTGGTTGGTTCTGGTCTCTCTTCCCCTCAGGACAATGGAGGGGGGTCCATTAGGGAGAGGACAGTTGATCTGGGGCTCCTGCCCTAAATGGACTCAGAGACAAATATCTGGACATTGAAATGGACTGCAAACACGAAATGAACAGCAGGAACATTGCTTCCTGTTACCAGCTGTTGATCATAATTTTCATACTAGGAGGCAACATGGCTGACAGTCTTATCTGAATGTGATGTGTTTTTACGCTCTATATTTTCTATTTTCTTTTTGATTCCTTTAATGATTGATTATTTACAAGTGATTGGTGTTGACAGTTGTTAACACTATGTAATGATGACTGCATTGACAGTGATTAGATTGAAGAGAAGTGCCTCATCCTGATTGGCTTGTGGGTGAGATCTTCTCTAGATTAGGAAACCGTCATGATACTCTTTTTTCATCTCCTAGAGGTGGTTTTCGACTGGATGATGGTAACCCGACCTGGATAGACCTCTCTTCAGCTGCTGAATGGGTAACTGGGAAGAGCTCTTCCGGTGGGGCGAGACTAGCTCATGAATTTGGCCTTATTAGAACAATTGAATAAGTTTACCTAGTCTAAGAGTAAATAAAAACAATGTGGGCATAAGATTCAAAGGTAACGCTAGAAGACTAAATTAGTTGTTCCAAAAAGCTTGATAAACTAGGACCTAGAATCACTGTCATATATATTTTAGTATCATCAATATACTGTATAAAGGACAATACAAGCGGGAAGAATGAATGCAACATGCTTAACTTTGTGTTAGTTTTGCGTGACTTCTTCAAAGTCACGAGGGGGGAATATGTAGTGTATTATTTTCTGTTATACATTTACAGGTTGTTCTCATTATTTCTTTTGTTCATCATATTCACTCATCCTTATCATAAAGAATGTGTCTGCTCTAGGAGAGGAACACAGAGGTGTCCTCTTACAACTTAGAGACATATAGATAAACCTAAAGGCTAAAGGTGTAAATTAAAGGAGACAAACAGACATCCCTAAGTGCTAATTGTTTATGTTAGGAGCTCTCTCCCATGACCTGGGACCTTGAGGTTATCTTGGTCGTAAAACCTAAACGTTATCTGCTCGCTGGGCGTAGAGTTCGGCCTTCGGAAACAGCCATATCTTGCGTTCCATGTGTTTTGTTGAAATTGATTGCATTTTCATTTTGATTGTTTTTGTTTTTTGTTGTATTTGTTTAATTGTTGAATTTGCTTAAGTCAGACATATGTTCTTTGAACATTTGCAATGACCTGGTTAAAGTAATAATTGGAAAATACTTCAGCAATCTGTTGGGAAGGGATCTAATGCACAAGCTAGATCAGGGGTGTCCAAACTACGGCCCACGGGCCAACTGCGGCCCGCGGTCCAGTTTTTATTGGCCCGCAGCAAATTCTGAAAATATAATTGAATATGGCCCGTACAAGAAGCTTGAGCTCAACTCTGTTGCACTTCTCAGTTTCAACACTAGATGGAGCCGTACAAGAAGCTTGAGCTCAACTCTGTTGCACTTCTCAGTTTCAACACTAGATGGAGCCACAGAAACAGCCACGGAAACGGTGCTTCTCCACTAAACAAAATTAAGCAAAGAAAAACTTATATTGCCAGTCACCAAAAATGGCAGCACCGAAAAAGCGCAAAATAGCTAGTGAGTGTAGGAGATTTCAAACACGGTGGGAAAATGAATATTTCTTCAAAGAAGTCAACAGAAAGTGTGTCTGTTTGATTTGCAGGGAAGATGTTGCTGCGATGAAAGAGTACAATGTCCGTCGGCACTATGAGACCAAACATCAGAGCTACACATCGTACACCGGTGCCGAACGAACACAGAAAGTCAAGCAAATGGCAGCTAGCCTGCAAGGTCAACAACAGCTTTTTTTCATGCAAACAAAATACAGGAAAACGCTACAACAGCAAGCTATGAAGTGGCTAAACTTATTGCCCAGCACGGCAAACCGTTCTCAGACGGCGATTTCATAAAGCAGTGCCTCATCAAAGTCACAGAAATAATGTGCCCGGAAAAAGTGCAGGATTTCAAAAACGTGAGCTTGTCCAGAAATACAGTGGTGCGGAGAATCGAGGACTTGTCAGCTAACTTGAAACTTCAGCTGAAAGACAAAGCTTGTGCATTTGATTTTTACTCGATAGCATGCGATGAGAGCACAGATGCCACAGACACCACGCAGCTGTTAATTTTTTTGCGGGGAGTGGATGATAATTTTTGCTGTACGGAGGAGCTGCTTGATATGATGAGCCTAAAAGGCACAACGACGGGTAAAGATATTTTTGAAGCTGTGTCGGAGGCCGTTGAAAAGATGGGGCTTAAATGGGACAAGCTCTGTGGAGTAACAACGGATGGAGCTCCGGCCATGACCGGTGAGCGCAAAGGAATGGCATCGATGGTGTGCGCCAAGGTAAAAGAGAGCGGAGGTGAGGCTGTTAGGATGCACTGTATAATCCACCAAGAAGCACTGTTGTGCCAAGACTGTCCAGCTGGGCGATGTGATGAACACTGTTGTAAAAACTGTCAACATAATTCGCGCTAGAGGACTGTACCACAGAGAATTTCAAGCTTTCCTATCTGACGTGGATGCGGAATACGGGGATGTACTCTACCACTCTGATGTGCGCTGGCTCAGCCGCGGCTCTGTGCTGCAGCGGTGTTACTCGCTGAGATCAGAAATCGACCAGTTTATGAAAGAAAAGGGCCGACCTCTTCATGAACTGAGTGATCCTCTGTGGCTGTCAGACCTGGCTTTTTTAGTTGATCTTACTCATCATCTGAATACACTGAACAAGAACCTACAAGGCAAAGAACAGCTGGTGCCTCACCTGTATGCGCACATGAAAGCCTTCTGTGTAAAGCTCCACCTGTTTGAGACACAACTACAAAGCTTTAATGCTGCACACTTCCCTGCGCTGTCTGAAGTCAAGTCTGCTATTCCAAAGGCCGACCTTTCTGCTAAAAAGGAGACATACTGTATGTGTCTGTGATTACATCCCTCCTGACAGAATTCAACCAGCGTTTCCAAGATTTTTCTGTTATTGAAAAAGAAATAAAGCTGTTCTCAACCCCCTTTCTGGTGGATGCAGAAGAAGTGGAAGAGAGTCTGCAGTTAGAACTGATTGAAATGCAATGTGATGATTCTCTGAAGAGTCAACATCAGCTTCTCTCCCTCCCTGACTTCTATCAGAGTTTGGATAATGCCAAGTTTCCTCTGATGGGACGCCACGCAAAAAGAATGATGAGCCTGTTCGGCTCAACATACATATGTGAACAAACATTTTCTCTGTTAAATCATAACAAAAGCAGACTGAGAACCAGAATGACTGATAGCCATCTCTGTGAAGTCCTTCGTGTCTCAACCACCAAACTTACTCCAGACATGTCAGCCATCCTTCAATCCAAAGGACAGCATCACTGCTCCCACTGAGTGCAATGTTATAGGTGAGTTAGAAATACACACAGTATTCATGTGTTAATATGTCACCTCTAGTGTGTGGCCCAGCCCCAAATTAATTTTTTTGTATTTGGCCCTCAATAAAAAACCTTTGGACACCCCTGAGCTAGATAGTTCATTGACATTAGGAAGAATTGGGATTACCTTGCAAACGCCAATGCCTAATGCTGATATGCTGTGTTTAATATCTTTACTTGTTAGCTTTGTACACCGCCGCGTCAAAAATACAGCATCAACGCCGTGTGGTGCAGCAGTTACGCATTAAACAGCGGTCAGGTTTCATTCTCAGTCACAAGGAATGGTGGAAAGAGTGAATGGGACATTCAAGAAATTAATAACATTTCTGAGAAACAGAGTACCAGAGCCGAAGGACGAACCACCAAGGAGGGTGGAGCCAGGTGACCAGGTGTACCTGAGAGTGTTCAGGGGACAGTGGAGCGCCCCGACCTGATCAGGCTGGGTTACATAGAGTGGTACCCGATTTCCTGGAGTTCGGCACCTGTGTCTAGGAGGATATTGCATCTGATTTACTTGAATGATGAATTATTAAACGCACAGTGTGGGTCATGTTTGTCATTACAAGGCATTGTTTAAATTCGGATGTGTTATGCTGTTTTCCCATGATTGCTTTAATAATGAGACTGCTGAATTTCTTTGATGCTACTGGAATATGTTCTGACTACTGGTACGGCCGAGTTGATGAGTGGGTCCACGGGCGAGGCACACATGGGTTCGTGCTAGTAACCTTGTCGTGTGAGCCTTGCCCATGGATGGCAAGATGGACTGTCTGACCTGAGGTCGGCTACGGAAACGGGAGCTAACACTGCGACGATGTTTGAGGACCCTGCGTGCATGGAGACCACCTGGGCCATTGGAAACCATGCATGCCTGCAGGGTGTTCTTTAGTTCTATATAGGTTTACTGTTCCTTATACCTGGAAGTATTCGATTTTGGTTATTCATGCATATAAGTATTTGAAGGGATTTCTGGTGATGAAAATTACTGTGCATTTATTACTGTGCCTTTGTGTCCTCATGATACTGTGACGGTATGACATATTGATTGTCTGATGTGTTGATAATTTGTCTACTGTTTGTTGGCAACGGCCCATGTATTCTTTGAGACACACCAAGGTGAATGCCGTCCACATTACGGATGCGAGAGGTTTTCCTCCTGTTTAGTGGGGGGTTTTCCCGAACTAAGTCGGTTGGTGATGTTGATGTTGTTCCGCGGTATCCAATCCGTGGGGTTTTTTCTTTTCGTTTGAATTTATACTCACCACTTTTATACCTTATATGATACATTGCACTAGTAATTCGTAGTATGGTCATCAGTGATGACCAAGGGGGGACTGTTACGAATAAATAACAGCACATGTATCAACAGGCTGTAATATCCTCACATAGCCACAAGGGAACAGGACCAAATATATAAGCTGTATTAACCGCACCTGGCCACCAGATGGCAGCACATAATACACTAGAAGGCGGGCGCTCAACACTAGCCAATCAGAGCATATTACACATCATAGAGGCCACGCCTGCCCAGGTACTATCGAGTGCACACAAGCAGGAGAGGGCAGAAACTATAGGCAGCGTATCTATTAGATATCCAGCTAAGAGTCGCTCCATGCGTGAATTATACAATTCCTCTCCTTTTGCTTCATAGATAATAGACCTAAACCTAAAACAAATAAAGTGAGTTAAAAGCGATCCTGTGTCGGCGGCCTTCTTCCTCAAAGAACACAACATATCTTAGAAAATAATCTTTTTTTATTTCTATACTGCAGTTACATGGATGACCTCGCAGAAACTGGAAGGCTGAAAGTGGACACCTCCACTGCTGCTAAGGCAGCTGCAGATATGTTTAAGAAGGGTCTTGGCACAAACTTAAACATTGACGAAAATGGAAAATGTTCTGTGCAATCTGAATCTGGTCCCAACTGCTACACAGTGGATTTAGTTAACTTTATGTGTAACTGCAACAGTTTCAAAATGGGTAACCTATGTAAGCACGTCATTTTATTAAAGATAGAGGCACAAAGGAGAGGGATGGACATTGAGAACATGCGAATTACAGAAGCAGAAAAAGTAATCAACAGTCACCTGTACCACAAAAATGATGACAATGTCACTGTCTTCCATAGTGATGGAAGCATTAGTATTGTCAGTCTGAAAACTCCAACTTTGTGCACGTGTACAGCAAATAGTCACAGAGAAAAATGTGTCTGTATACATGTTGTAAATATCCTCCATCCCCAAGAGCTACCCACAAACTAAAGCACAGCAAAGTTACAAACACCTGAAGCTGAACAGAAACTGTCTATGTAACCGCCATGTTGACAGACCTACTACAGTGGTGCAATTCAGATTGTTCCAAGCCATGACCTGTATAACTCTGTACAAAGAGCACACAAGCTGGCTTTCAGCAATTTCACCAGTGTGTCCAAAAAAAGAAAATTGTGGCATATCCCTGTGATTTTTAAATAATTGAAGCTAATGCTAATGTTGATTACATCTACACTATGTGATAAGATCTAGAAAAACCCTTCATATTGTGCACTGGCATATGTCCGGGAAAGAGTGAAAAAGCGCTGAATGGCAGTATTTTGGTGAAACTGGGTTTTCAATAAATTGTTATTCTCTAACATCCTGTCCGTCATATCTGAAAATATTTCACCAAAATATGTTTGATATATCATGTTAAAAAAGGGATTTCATTTGTTTATTAGTATGATTCTATTTGAAATGCCAGCCTTTCAATCGGTTTTTAAACCTCAAAACGTATTTTCTTTAAACAACTTTGGTTAATCATAGCATTTGATACAGACAAAAAGAATGAAAACAGATTTGAAAAGAGCTTGGAATAAGGAAATAAGATTTCAGGAGGTATCAAAATTGCCATTTCACCATGTGGATGAATTGGCTTAGTCTGCATAACACATTTTATAGTTTTAATATTATGCTGCACGTTTGGTAGGTTATGCAGAAATGAACTTGCTACGCATAAGGAGATGAAATCACGGTCATTTAGCGTGTTCGTTTATTTATTAATTGTTATGCTGTTGTCAAGTTAGCTTGGTAGTTACGAGTTAATTTTGACAACAGTAAGCCACGTGAACACGTTCTCCTCATCTGACGCAAATCCAGCTAATAGAAGCTCAAGCTGACTATGAGAGGGGCAATGCTTAAACGTAACCTGCTGTTTTATGACCATCTCACTTACCGGTACCGTTTCCTCTGGTGGAATTCCCTTAGCTGTCTGTCCCTCGTCATGATCACCACTGTCGTCGTTTAACACAGTACTGCTGCTGCTGGCAGTTGCACTGCAGGCAAAAAGCTCTGTGAGCTTCTGACACGTTGCTGTGTCCTTTTCAAGCACCTTGGCTTTCTTTTCCCTCACCTTTTCCCATCCACCTTTTTCTTTACGCTTTCTACTCGCCATATTTCGAGTCACTCTTCTTTGTTGGCGGTTAGGCCCGTGGAATTAATGCTTGACAAATGGACAATTTTTTGTATTAGTGCCCCCTGCTGTTGATAGTTGTTAGATTCTATTTTTTTGTTATTGAACAGGGCGGGCCGACTCGTGTATTATTTTTCTGTTCTTCTATGTGTTTTATGTGCACTTAATCCTGTACATGGATGCATTAAGGCAGGATTGCTATGAGTAGCCGTATGTTTGTTGTAGCCTACATGCATTAAAGATTTTTTTTTTTCAAAAAAAAAATATTTTCCAAAAAAAAAAATTTCGAAAAAAAAAAGGGCCGACGGCCGTAGACCCACACGGCCGTTCTGGACTTTTCCAGAACGCACAGATTGCCAGTCCGCCCCTGAACAGACTCCACTCAAAGGAGTGATTTTTATTGAACAACAGTCTTGAACAGTGGTCAGGTTGGAGGCTGACTTTGGTGTGTCTTGTATGGGAGAAGAATAAGAGAATATACAGTACATGTAATATACAGAATATATGAATTAACAGAAAGAATAATAAATAAATTAGTACAATCTTTTGGGGATGGATGACGTGGATTCAGTGACGGAGCTAGACTTTTACTTGGGGTGGCCAGGGGGTGGCCCAAGGTATTTCAGGGGGGCCAGTATCTAACAATGACTTTTCAATGCTGCGTGATTGTTGACCGGGGGGTGCAGCGCGAGTGTTGACGGGGGGGGGGGGCTGCGCGCTGCGCGATTGTTGACGGGGGGGGGGGGGGGGGGGGGGGCGCGCGAGTGTTGACGGGGTGCTGCGCGATTGTTGACGGGGGGGGTGCTGCGCGAGTGTTGACGGGGTGCTGCGCGATTGTTGACGGGGGGGGGGGTGCTGCGCGAGTGTTGACGGGGTGCTGCGCGAGTGTTGACGGGGTGCTGCGCGATTGTTGATGGGGGGGGGGGGGCAGCCAGGCAGCACGTGCGTCAAGAAGGTTCCGCCTTTGACCACGTTAATGGCCAATCGTAGACAAGTATTCAGGGTGGGACCTGGGGTGGCCAATCGAATTTCAGGGGTGGCGCGTGCCACCCCAAGCCACCCCTCTGGCTTCGCCTCTGCGTGGATTGGCAATGAACACAAACAGTGAGAGGTGAAAATGCATAGTGAGTGGCGTGGCGCCACCTGCAGTCCAACAATTTCATATCTTAATTGCCGATAGGTAAAGCATTATAATGTATCTCGGCGGTTTTTCCTCCCCCTCCTGATTCTACCTGAAGGCTTATCGGAACAAAAAAAATAATGTAGCCAAAATATATGTCTATATTAGGGATGTCCGATATTGGCTTTTTTACCGATAACCGATAACCGATATTGTTCAACTCTTAATTTCCGATACCGATATCAACCGATACCGATACCGATATATGCGGCCACGTGAAACCTCCGCTTTACACTCATTTGCAATAGGCTTTATGCCGAGCGGAAGTGTGGAAGTGTGGATTAATAAATTAAAACAAAACAGCGGTAAAAGCTAGCGTGTGTGTCCGGGAGAGGGCTACTCTCCTCGGACACATTACTCTGAAGCCCCGGTGACGGTCTGGAAGTGTGGATTTAAAAAAACAAACAAAAAAAACAGCGGTAAAAGCTAGCGTGTGTCCGGGAGAGGGCTACTCTTCTCGGACACATTACTCTGAAGCCCCGGTGACGGTCTGGAAGTGTGGATTAATAAATACAATTTAAAAAAAACACAGCGGTAAAAGCTAGCGTGTGTGTCCGGGAGAGGGCTGCTCTCCTCGGACACATTACTCTGAAGCCCCGGTGACGGTCTGGAAGTGCGGATTAATAAATAAAAACAAAACAGCGGTAAAAGCTAGCGTGTGTGTCCGGGAGAGGGCTACTCTCCTCGGACACATTACTCTGAAGCCCCGGTGACGGTCTGGAAGTGCGGATTAATAAATAAAATAATGTGAGTGCGGTACAGCGGACCTGAACCGGTTGTGATGAGACTGTTTCGCAGAATGCGTTAGTATGTTGCGCATAACCCCTATTTTACTATTCAACGTAGAAACTTTGAAATAATTCCAAACCACCGACATAACTACAGCTACAACTAGCGTCCCACTACACGACCGCACATGCCCAGGCTTGTTATTGAGACGGCGCGGCGCGTTTGATGATGTCATCAAACCACGTCCTCACTTGAAACATAACAGATGTCTGAAATTATTTCAAAATCGATTTCGGTATCGGTTAAAAAACCGATACCGATATTTTCCGATATTGATTTTTTATGCCAATATCGGCCGATAATATCGGTGGGCCGATAATATCGGACATCCCTAGTCTATATGCATGGAAGGGGAGTTTAAATACCTTCGAAACAACAACAGAAATGAAGAGAAATTGTCACAAAGTCTATCTGTGCTGAACTGATTTGGTCTGCTTGTCTTGATCAGCGATTGGGCGCAAACACTTCAAATGCATTGGCTGAGCGAAAAGAAGGGCTGAGATTATTAGCATACTAAAAAGACGCCGTATTTTACGCGCGTTGTGATGTGCACAAACGTGCATATTTTACACGCGTTTTGATGGCCAAAACGACGTTTTTTACACGCGCTGGTGAAGGACTTCATTGCATCGTAAAAAGCGGCATATCCTTTGCGCATTACGGCATAAAAAACGCTGTTTTTTCTAATTTCGCGGCTTTTTTTCGGCGTAATAAAGGTGAAACGTGACTGAATGAGGGCGCTTTCTGGCAGGGTTGGCTTGCCATAGTGATGGGCGATGCATTACAGCCTCGTCTAATTGCATGGTGGGGCGGGGTCTATAAAAGACGGACCTGGCCGGGATTGTCAGATCCTTTTTTCCCAGCTCTCGTCGTTCCGTCGCTCTCCGTGCGGGCTGCTGTCCCTGCGTCTATTGTATATTGCTGGGCTGCGTGGGCACCACGCATCGCCATTGTCTTTTGTTTGAACCTAGTTCTTTGTTACCCCAGGTAAACCTCCTTGTGTGTAGTCCTTGCGGGCTGCCCACTGTTAAATTCTCTTTGGTTACTTGTTATCCCTTTTGGGCAGGTGGTGATTGGTGACTGAACGGTAGGTTCAGGGAGTGTAGGAAGATAGTTTCCCGGAAGACTCACTTAATTCCATTGTGATTTTTGTTCATGGTCGGGAGCCAGGAAGTCTGCTTTTCTTTTTGAGTTAGGTAGACTTGGGTTTATTTTCTGTTTTGTTTTACACAGCATACACCCCCCTACAACTACATAAACCACCACCTTGTTCAGTTTTGTTTCTGGAATACGGTAATAAACCCCTAAACCGTCACCCTCGGCAGGGCTGGACTGGGAACAAAATTCGGCCCTGGCAACCACAGGACCGACGACCGACGGGGGGGGGGGGGGGGGGATGCGCGCGCGCGATCATAACACACCCCGGACCTACGACCGACATGGGGGGGTGTGCGCGCGATCATAACAAACCCCAGACCTACAACCGACGAGGGGGGGGGGGGGGGGGGGCGCGATTGTAACCCACCCCGGACCTACGACTGACAGGGGGGGGCATCGGCCCATCGGGCATTGCCCAGTATGCCTGATGGCCAGTCCAGCCCTGACCCTCGGCCTTGTCTCTTATTATGTTATGTTGTACCATCATTCTTCCCGTGGACACGTAACAATCGGCTCCCTCCAGGCGTGTGTCCTCTCACCACTTTTATTTGTTTTACATATAAATGAGTGTCAGTGTTACTATGAGGGCAGACACATAATCAAGTTCGCGGATGATTACGTCATTGTGTCCCTGCTCAGTAATGATGAAATTAACCATGGTCCAGTGGTGGATGAATTTAGTGGCTGGTGCAAGCACTCCTTCTTGGACATAAATGTGTCTAAAACAAAGGAAATGATAATTTACTTTAGGAAGAAGCCTCCCCCTATTCTTTCTGCTGCTATTTGTGGCCAGGCTGTTGATGTTGTTCAACAGTGCAAGTATCTGGGGACAATAATTGATGACAGTTAACCTTTGAACAAAATACTGATAAAGGCCCATCAGCGTATGTACTTTTATCGGAAGCTCAGGAGTTTTAATGTTGACACCACTTTTATGTGAATGTTTTATTCTTGTTTTATTGAGTCTGTTTTAACCTTCTCTTTTATTTGCTGGTTTGGGTCACTTACCTTGAAAAACAGGAACAGGTTAGAAGGAATTGTTAGACTGTGCAGTAAAATTGCAGGAACAAATCTAAATGACCTCTCCCAACAGCACAAAGTCAGAGTCACAAAGAAGGCCCAGTCAATCCTTTCTGACCCTAGTCACCTTGTTCAGTGAGTTCAGGTTGCTTCCATCTGGTCGCAGATATTATCTTCCAAGATGCAGGACCAACAGATTTAAAAACTAATTTGTCCCTGCTGCTATTGGCTTTTTAAATAACATGTAATTTTATATTTTCTGTGTAAATTGTTTGTGTGTTGTTTGAGTGGTGATGATGATTGTATTACTGCTGGCTGTGCAACAAATTGCCCCTTGGGGATAATAAAGATTACCTTACCCTTACCTTACCTGGTGAGTGCCTCTTGCAACTGATTGAAAGCTGTGCTGCAGGAAACCTCTCACATATACTGCGGTGCAGGGGGCTGGCCGCAAAGTCTTTCACCAACTGGCGGTAATACATCAGGCCCAAGAAGCTCTGCATCTCCCTCAGGTTCTGGGGAACCAGCCAGTCCTTTACGGCAGCTACTTTGGCGGGATCTGTGGCCATGCCCTCCCCGCTGACAATGTGGCCTAGGAATGTCATTTTTCAGCGTAAAAGATGGCACTTCCTGGGGTGGAGGCGGAGACCAGCTTGTCAAATGGCCTTGAAAACCTCCCAGAGGCTGGCCAGGGCCCCCGCGAAATTTTGCAGCATGGGCAAGACCACACAGCAATCTCGAGGGACCTGGTCAAGGACCCTCTCCATCAGCCACTTGAAGGTGGCCGGGGCATTGCAAAGTCCAAACGGCATGACCCGGAACTGCCACAGCCCTTGGCCGATGGAAAAACCTGTCTTAGACCAGGCCGCAGGGGATAGTTCAACCTGCCAGTACCCGCTGCGGAGGTTGTGCTCGACCTCCGCAGCTGAACCAACTCAAGTCTGCAATATGGTCGAGTGCATCGTCAATGCAGGGCAGCGGGTAGGAGTCTTTGCGAGTGACATCATTCAGCTGTCGCTAGTCCACGCAGAACTGCCAGTTATTGTCCTTCTTCCAGACAACACGACTAGAGCGGCCCAGGGACTGCTGGAGGGCTTGATAATATCCGGCATGGCCATCTCCTGCTCCTTCCGCTCTGCGTCAGGGCGAGTGTCCGCAGTGTCTATTTCGTGCTGGACTAGGTGTGTCTAGGTGCAGTCCTCATCATGGGCTACAAATATGTCAGGAGACTCCACCAGCAGCCCCTGTAGCTGGTGAGAGGTTTTCAGTAGTATATGTGAGAGGTTTAATTTTCAGTAGTATACGTGAGAGGTTTTCAGTAGTATATTTGAGAGGTATTCAGTAGTATATATGTGAAAGGGATTCAGTAGTACCTGTGAGAGGTTTTCAGTAATATATGTGAGAGGTTTTCAGTAATATATGTGAGTTGTTTTCAGTAGTATATGTGAGAGGTTTTCAGTAGTGTATGTGAAAGGTTTTCAGTAGTATATGTGAGAGGTATTCAGTAGTATATGTGAGAGGTTTTCAGTAGTATATGTGAGAGGTTTTCAGTAGTATATGTGAGAGGTTTTCAGTAGTATATGTGAGAGGTATTCAGTAGTATATGAGAGGTTTTCAGTAGTATATGTGAGAGGTATTCAGTAGTATATGTGAGAGGTTTTCAGTAGTATATGTGAGAGGTTTTCAGTAGTGTGTGTGAGAGGTTTTCAGTAGTATATGTGAGCGGTATACTACTATAGGTATATGCCTTATTTATGACTATTTTAGTAATTTAATATTTTTCTTTCTAATGCATACTACGTAGATGTCACTTGCCTTGTCACAAGAATGTCACTGTCCACAACGACCCTGTGTCAGACTGTACACTTGACAAATTAAACACTTTGATTTTGACTTTGAGGTATTCAGTAGTATATGTGCGAGGTATTCAGTAGTATATGTGAGAGGTATTCAGTAGTATATGTGCCAGGTATTCAGTAGTATATGTGAGAGGTATTCAGTAGTATATGTGAGAGGTAAGTTTGAATGGCCAATGCGGCCCTTCATAGAGAAGTGTTCTGTTCGCGGAGGTGTAAAATGGCCATCAATTTTTACAAGCATAATTTGTTGAAAATGTTCTGAAAAATAAGTTGCACCAAGAAATGTTAATTAAAAAATAATAATGCTTTGAAAAAGACAAATAATATAACATCAAAATGATTCCTTCAGTTGTTTCTATTTTATCATATTTTAGGACAATGATATTAGATATTGTTTTCGCTGGGCTGACTGACATGCACTGGTGCTTTCCAGGGCTTAATTTGAGGGGGAGCAAGCCGGAGCGCGCTCCGGAACCTCGGACGCGCGCTCCGGAACCTCTGACGTTGGCTCCGCCAGCTATTTATAGTTGTCATCCGCGATCCGCCACCTCTCTTGACAAACAATTTTTTTTTTTGTGCAGGTGTGTTGCCTGGTTGTCTGTCGGTCTGCCTCTGTTAAGAGTAAAATAGTATCTAGTGTTATCTGCCTTCGGTGAAGCGTGTTTTTGTTTTCCGTTTTCTTAAAAAGTGTTTTCTTTCTGCTCTGGTGATCGAGCGGCCGTCGTTGGTGGCCTTTTGTGTTCTGTTCGTTTTTGAACCTCTTCCTTTTTCAAGGACTTGGTGTATATTGTTAACTATTTTATCCGGGCACATCCCCATTCCCTGGCTTTAGTTATACTGTATTGTCTTGCTTTGTTGACTAAATACAGCATTGAACATAGGAATTTGTAGTCTATCCGGATTTGATGTGACTATCGTTATTAGGCCTACAATACATGCCCAGATTATTTTCGGTGTGTCGCAGGGTTAGGGTGGGGGGTGGGGGGGGGGGGTGCTAGCGCGCGATTGTCAGCGGGGGGGGGGGGGGGGGGGGGGGTGCTAGCGCGCAATTGTCAACGGGGGGGGGGGGTGCTAGCGCGCGATTGTCAACGGGGGGGGGGGGGGGGGGGGTGCTAGCGCGCGAATACTTCACTGGCCAGGCGCGAGGCCCACATGAGCGCGAGGCCCTGTGCGGCCGCACAGTTCGCACCCCCCTAGGGACGGCCCTGCAAATTAAGCACTGGTGCTTTCTACAGTAGATATTGGCATTGTTCGATTGACATGGTATTGCAGCTGTGGATGTGATGCAAATGGATGACGTATTGACGTATGGATGATGTATTTTCGTTTTGTTGACTCTACGCCTAGGCTATGCCCTTTTGATACACAGTTGTACTATTTTTTTCTCGCCATAATAATGTACTCTGACCTCATACCGATCCCCCATTATTTTCCTGAAATCGCATATTGTTGAAGACTGTTTAAACTTTTTTTTTCATCTGAGTCCTTATTTCCCCCCCCCCAACACAAAGTGATGCGCACCTGTGATTGACAGGCAAGATGGAATCCCTGAACCAATCAGGGAAGAAATTCCTCTCAAATAATAGCTCTTACCTCTTACCTACAGCACCTTTAAGTGATCCAAATTTGCTATTCATCTAATTTGGTTTCCGTCTGAACTATTGTGGCCTAGGCCACAAGGCCTATTTTCGCAGTGGCCCCCGCTGGGTGAAGCGAAAGGGAAGCAGATGACAGTTGCTGGTACCCAAGGACTGACGCCAATGGGTGCTGCAGGCAGTCATCCTGCCCCCATCCAGACTGGATGGGGGCAGGCCACTTCAGGTAGTGTCCAGGACACTTGTGTGCACTGTTGCTGTGATGCCTGCACCACCTAGCATGGAGCTACTGGACGTTCTCATACCCCTCTGCACCATGTACCTGGTGGAGGCACCCATGGAGAAGGTTGTGTGGACATTATTGGCCCGTTCCCCACTGCCAACGATGAATCACTAGGTTTTTGTGACCATTCACTAAATTAACAAAGGTGTATTCTGGTCCCTGACCGCCAGAATGCCACACTAATTTGGTGCGGCCCGAGGAGCTACACAGCAACAACAAAGATTAACTAGGGTTGTGCCAGAGGAGGAGGGGGAAATACCCTTTATATATATATATACAGTATATACAGTACTATATATATATATATATATATATATATATATATATATACAGTATATATATACACACACACACACAGCAGCTACCATTTTATGGAGCGCTTGCTTTAAGTTCTCTGCATCTCTTGCTAAATGGTTACATTTTACAATTAACTCAATATAACAGAAATGTAAAAGTATCAGGTGACAGACTAGCCGTATAAGAAGCACTCAGTACGTTTACATGCACAGAATAAACCCGATTAAAGCCATTGCTCGTCTATGCTCCGCAACTGGTCAACTGCAATTGTCCGCGTATACATGGCGGCGAGTAATCCGATTCATTGGCCGGAGCATGTCATACCCCGGTACGATAGGTGGCGCTGTGCCCATTTCAACTAGTGGTAGTAGAGCCACCGGTTGACCCCTTTACGTCACCAGCAACAACAAACTCATTCGAGAAAGCGATGTTTCAGCAGACAGCTGTCAGTTCACTTCGGGTGATAATCATTTCTCCGCCGCTCCACTGTTCCTCTCGGTCGTATGCCGACTCGGTCGTCCGCGGAGCGGTCCGCATACGACCGAGAGGAACAGCGGAGCGTCGGAGAAACGATATGGACCCGAAGTGAACTGACAGCTGTCTGCTGAAACATCGCTTTCTCCTCCATGTCGCGTTTCAGTCTGGACTTCAGAGAGTCAAAGCCAAAGTTAATTTCCCCCAATTCCTTTTCCCCATGGGCGAGATAAACCCGACTAGGAGTCTTTACTTGTTGTGGACCAGAGAGTCGGAGAACCCGACGCAGTCTGTAAGATTCATATATCAGAGAATGCCGCCGTCAGTTCGGCCGCGGCACAATGAATGAATAAAGATCGTAGTTATTTTACAACCTCGTTGATGAGCAACATTTAGAAAAACATGGACTTTAAATTCAGCCTTGGGTTAAATCGAAGCATAGTGTGTACTGAATGCACGTTGATGAAGATACACTCCTATAGGCACGGCACCGGCAGTCTTGTATAAAGTACTTGAAAGCGTTACTTGAGTCAAAGTATAAGTATCTTACCAGAAAATGACTTTGGTAGAAGTAAAAGTCACCTTTTAGAATATTACTTGAGTAAAAGTCTGAAAGTACCTGACATTTACTGTACTTAAGTACCAAAAGTAATTTTCTGATATAAAATGTACTTAAGTATTAGAAGTAAAAGTAAAAGTATTTAAACAAAGTGAGCAGTTAGAATTTTGAATATGAAATGTATTTTGGCTCCTGTAATATCCAGGTACAGTACAGGGGAGAGGCTTCAACTTGTTCAACATTAAAATTAAATAAATAACAATAAATATAAGTCATACACATAAGACAACACTGGACTGATGTTATACTGATGTAATACTCAGATTAACACACTGCCATGTAAACAGCATTCCCATAGTGGGAGTAATCAATACTGAATGAAGACATGTGGAGTATTCCAGTCTTACTGGCATTACTGTAGACATGTAAACACCTTAATCACACTGTGACGTCCTATCAGAGTAGGGCGACCATTAATGAGTTGTTGAAAAGGAGGACACCGCGGACCTACGGCCGACGGGGGGGGGGCGCAATAGTAACACACCGCGGACCTACGGCCGACGGGGGGGGGGGGGTGCGCGCAATAGTAACACACCGCGGACCTACGGCCGACGGGGGGTGCGTGCGCGCGCGCGATCGTAACACACCACGGACCTATGACCCGCGGGCGGACCTATGACCGGCGGGGTTGTCTCAAAATGGAGGACAAATACGCGTCCGGATGCCGGACAGGGCTTTGAAAAAACGGACAGTCCGGCCTAAAGCCGGACGAATGGCCACCCCAGAGTATTGGCAGCATGCCGGTGTAGCCGTGGCGTTTAGACACACACACGCACAAAAACCACTAAGTCTGGGAAAAGACATGTCGACATGGCAACAGTAAACAACAGCCACTTTCAGTTTGGGTTAAAATACCGGTTGATGTCACCACTGTTAATCTCGTCATTTGTGACCGGAGAATTAGCAGAACCTGCTGCAGCTGCAGGTGCTTCCTGATTGCCCAAAGCAGATCTTCTTCTTCGTCGCGCGTGGTGTTTTTTTTTTTCTTCGCGCTTGGAGGTTGATAAACAGGAAGTAGGTCACCAACTCGATTTTTATTTTGTAGTAACGAGTAACGAAGATGGTTATGGGAAATGTATCGGAGTAAAAGTACACATTTTAGTGAGGAAATGTAGTGGAGTAAAAGTAAAAGTTGTCAGAAATATAAATAACGAAGTAAAGCACAGATACGTGAAAATTCTACTTAAGTACAGTAACGAAGTATTTGTACTTCGTTACATTACAACACTGGGCACCGGCTTCCTCCATCTTCTGCGCCAGCTTTTTAAATAAATCGCCGACCCAAAGTTAGTTGACAGCTGTCTACTGAAAACATATTTCTCCCACCAGAACAGCCCTGAATGAATGAATAAAGGTCGTAAACACGTCGGGAGAAAAAAACATTTATTTTGACAGATGTGCCCGAAGTCACTACTTTATAACCTCGTTGATGACCCACATTTAGAAAAACATGTACTTTTAATTCAGCCTTGGGTGAAATGGAAGCGTAGTGTCCGCGTGCTTCCACCTTTAATGAATGCATGCCATGCGCGCTCCCGCGGCCGGGACACAATTCTTATAGCGCCACCTTTTTAAATAAATCGCCGTTTCTCGTTATCCCTTATCCGACGGCGACAACAACAACAACAACAACAAGACTATCGTCTCCTTCTACTTCCGGTTCACGGCCCCGGGAAAAGATCTCGAGCATGCGCAGAACGCAATTCAACGGATAATCCAATCCGACTGGTTACATGCACGGCACGCTTAGTCGGCTATGAATCGCATAATCTAGGGGTCTTAACCTGATAATGAGAGAGTCGACTCGAACCGATTTTAGCCTGATTAAGGTGTATACATGCATCTTAGTAATCCAATCATTGTTGGGTTAAGCCAAAAAGTCGACTTTCTTGAGTGTCATGTAAACGCACTGACTGTCAACTTTCAATCATTTCAGTGGTGTTCATTCTAAATGCTTTTTACGCTTTTTACACTGTATGCTTTTAAGGACATCAACAGTATACACCGCCAGAGGGACATGGCTATGGCATTGGTCTGCTGTTTTGGCATTGAACTGCACACACACACACAAAGGTCAATTCAAGTTCTTCCTGAAACGGTAATTAGCAAAACGTGATGCACAAGAAGATTCTGTGCACTGTCCCTGCAACTAGCCAATATTTTGATTGTGATCGTCCATCTGACATTTACAATATATTCAAGCCTTGTGTCTATCAATGTCATGTTTATATCAGCTTTATTTAGTGGGTGCACAGCAATTAGTGTATCCCATATGCATTTTCTAAACTAGGCTACTAGGCCTATAGATTTTGGAAGTGTTTTAAATTAAGTGGAAGTCTCCACTAGCAGAGGCATGCACATTATTTTATTATAGTAAAAACAAAGGACAGAAGTCATGATAAGCTTCAAATACAATCATTCATAGTTGCCCAGATTATTTATTGTTTGTATCAACTTCAAAGAAAAAGAGTACAAATGATGTGCCCACACACGCCTGGCTTATTTACAAACATCCATAGTGACAGAAAGATTATTTAATTGAATTAGGTATTTGTGGCATCTAGTGAACTGCAATAACATTGATATTTATTGAGGTCATCTTTAAAGAAAATCCATCCATCCCTTTAGGCGTTGTATGCGCGCGCACATTTGCTCGCTCGCGCGAGAGAGGAACTAGGCAGGGTGGGGGAGGGGCGTGGAATAACGTAGAGCCCAGCCCAGTAGTCATTTTGTTAACGTTATCAGAACAGGTCGTTTCCTCCATAAACCTCCACGCCGCCCTTACTATGCCAGATGTCGTGTGTACGTATGAGATAATTTGTTTCCCCTAACTGCAGATGACATTAACAGATACATTAAAGCAGCGACGTGCTCTTGCGTTGGTCCTCGCGCCGCGGTGACCGTTCAGAGTAGCGCGCACAGAGGCGCTCGCGCGGTGCGCGCGCCTGCGTGTTTGATTTGGGAATCGAGGCTCGCTGGTTTCTCCTGGTGTGATGACACCGACCAACACTTGTCCTCACCATCCTCAGGTCCCCAGGAGTGGAGGATATTGTTCATACTAAGCAGAGACATGAAGAACCTACTGCCCGGCGTAGCCCTGACGTTTTCGCTATTTCTAGAGGTGAGCATCCAACCCACCGTGGTTATAATTAGTCATCTTTATTACAGGCTACTTCCGTTGTTAGCCTGCTCATTTTGTATGTTTAATGTAATGCTTTTGTGACAAGTTAATGAAGGATTAACCTAAATAAATAAATTTGTTTTCCTGCTGATGTGAGATTTGCTGTGGGCCATTTCGTCTATTATAGGTACCCAAACCCTTATTGGTAGTTGGCTGCTGAGACTGTCTGATGCTGTGATCCTTTGTCTTAGTACACACCTATTTGTACATGGTGCTGTATGGTCATATGTGACTGCATCTTGAGTCACATTGTGAGTCAAGTCTGAGCCCTATACCAATAGTATTGCATAGTTGGATCTAATGTGGAGTTATAGGCCTATATCACATAACGGAAACATCTTCCTGAATTGAAAATGTAGGCCTACAAGCTCTGAAACTCAATGCGAGATTAGTCTTGTCGATAAACATGAACTAACCAACTGATACAGGTAAACACATGATCAATGCTTGCACTAAACATGAACTAACCAACTGATACAGGTAAACACATGATCAATGCTTGCACTAAACATGAACTAACCAACGGATACAGGTAAACACATGATCAATGCTTGCACTAAACATGAACTAACCAACGGATACAGGTAAACACATGATCAATGCTTGTAGTAAACATGAACTAACCAACTGATACAAGTAAACACATGATCAATGCTACTAAACATGAAATAACTGATACAAGTGAACACACGATCAATGCTTGCACTAAGCACAAACTAACCAACTGATACAGGTAAACACATGAGCAATGATACTAAACATGAAATAACCAACTGATACAGACTGGGGCCTGGCAGACTGCACCAGGCTTTCAATGGGTATCGGGAACACTGAAATAGGCCTAATTAGGGACCGAGCCAGTGAAACTGGAAGGTCCCTATTGAAATTGCTTCGTTTATTATTATTATTATTATTATTATTATTATTATTATTTCGGGGAACTTTGCCGGCGATTTGCACCATCTCAACATAAACATTTGACTGTTTTTATTTGGCAAAGTTGTCGGGGCTGGTGAAAAATTATATATTCTATGCGTCACGTTCATGTCGCACACTTGGAAGACCACTAGGTGGCGCTCTTTTGAGCAAAACCGTAACGCCCATAACTCCGCCATACTTTGTCGCACATTCAAAAACCTCATATCCCTACATGCAGAAATTAGTGCTGCACCTCCCCACGTCGGCGACTCCTATCTCCGCCCGAATAGTTTTTTCGCTAGAGCGCAAAAACACATAAAAAAAATTGTTCAAGTGCAATTCGTACGCTTGTCTCCGATTCGCACGAAACTTCACACGTAGCATCTCCAGACTGTCCCATGAAAAAAAGTAATTGGAAGTATTTTGATATTTCAAAAATTAAGCGCGCTATCAATATTTTAATTTATGTAAATTTGACGTAAAAAAAACAACTGCACCATTTCGCCACATTGGTATGTTGCATCAACACCAAACTATTGAAATTGCTTCGTTTATTAGGGACCGAGCCAGTGAAACTGGAAGGTCCCTATTGAAATTGCTTCGTTTATTATTATTATTCTTATTATTATTAGCGACTTTGCCGGCGATTTGCACCATCTCAACGTAAACATTTGACTGTTTTTATTTGGCAAAGTTACCAGGCCTGGTGAAAACTTATATATTCTATGCGTCACTTTCATGTCGCACACTTGGAAGACCACTAGGTGGCGCTATTTTTGACCAAATTCCGTAACGCTCATAACTCCTGCATACTTGGTCGCACATTCATAAACCTTATATCCACACATGCAGGATACATTGCTGCACCTCCTCATATAGGCCACGCCCACTTCCGCCTACATTTTTTTTTCGCTACAGCGCGAAAACTCGCAAATACTACGTCTACAGGTTCCAATTATGCGCCTTTCTCTGATTCGCACAAAACTTCACAGGTAGCATCTCCAGACTGTCCCATGAAAAAAAGTAATTGGAAGTATTTTGATATTTCAAAAATTAAGCGCGCTATAAATATTTTTATTTGTGTAAATTTTACGTCAAAAAAGCAAGTGCACCATTTCTCCACTTTCGTATGTTTGTTCGACACCAAACTTTAGTCAATAGTTCCATATACCTCCATTAACCATCTAACAAATTTTCAGACCATCGCCACTAGGTGGCGCTCTTTAAAATTAAGAAGTTTATATCTCCACATCGGCAAGTGCGATTTAAACGAAACTTGGTACGATGATAGCACATGGCTCCCTGAGGCTTACGTTAAAAGGAGAAAAAAATTCCGCCACTAGGTGGCGCTCTAATGTCAGCATAAATCACTGTACAAAGACCGTAATAGTTATGAATATGAAATTCACAGGACATGTGTAGACTAGTGCCCGGAGCTCAGGTACCAAAAATCATGTTTGTCGTGGTTGTAGCGCCCCCTACAGGAATTTTAAAAAGCAGCCCCGACACCCCGTTTCACGGATATTTATGAAACTCGGTAGGCCCATGTAACAGTCCAAGACCTACAAAAAAGCCTCTTGGACCCATACGCCAAAACCCACCGGAAGTCAGATATTTTAATTTCAATTTTTGTCCTTTTTCAATTTTCGCCTCCTATTTGAACGAACTCCTCCCAGAGGATTTGTCGCCTGGGCTTCAAATTTTTTTTATCCATTCAGGAGGTGGAACTTGAGAAAAGTTGTGCTATTTGCGACTCTACGTCGAAGGACGTGGCCGTGGCGGACCGTCAAAGTAGGCCATATTCAATTCTGTGATCTTTTTTGCCGTTGTATTTGAACAAACTCCTCCCAGGGGAGTTGTCCCTTGGGCTTCAAAATTCTTCAGTACACTCACAAGATGTTACTTGAGAAAAGTTGTGCTAATTGCGACTCTACATCGAAGGGCGTGGCCGTGGCGTGCCGTCAAAGTTGGCCATTTTTAATTCAGTGGTATTTTTTTCCCATGTTTGGGAACTAACTCCTCCCAGGGATTTTATTTGTTCTGCTTTAAAATTTGTCAGTACAGTCAGAAGATGGTGCTGAACAAACATTGTGCTCCTTGCGACTCTACGTCAAAGGGCGTGGCCGTGGCGTTCCGTCAAAGTTGGTTCTGTGGTCTTTTTTTCCAATGTTTGTCACCAAACTCCCCCCAGAGAATTTGTTTGTTCTGCTTCACAATCCATCAGTGCAATCAGAACATGGTGCTAAACAAAGCTTGTGATATTTGCGACTCTACGTCAAAGGGCGTGTCCATGGCGTGCCGTCAAAGTTGGCCATTTTGAATTCAGTGGTCTTTTTTCCCAATGTTTGTGAACAAACTCCCCCCAGGGAATTTGTTTGTTCTGCTTCAAAATCCATCAGTACAGTCAGAAGATGGTGCCGAACAAACATTGTGCTCTTTGCGACTCTACGTCACAGGGCGTGTCCGTGGCGTATCGTCAAAGTTGGCCATTTTGAATCGAATGTCAATCTGTGATGCCGTTTGTGCCATTCCCTGACCCTAATGTTAGCTACTACGCGTCTCCCTGTGAACGCCCCGGTCTACCGCACACTGCATGGACCGTGTCGGACGCCAACCTGTCGCGACACTATCCACGACACGCCCCGACGGACTCGGCGAGGTCCCGCACACAGCTCCTTGGAGCTTTAATTATTATTATTATTATTATTATTATTTCGGGGAACTTTGCCGGCGATTTGCACCATCTCAACATAAACATTTGACTGTTTTTATTTGGCAAAGTTGTCGGGGCTGGTGAAAAATTATATATTCTATGCGTCACGTTCATGTCGCACACTTGGAAGACCACTAGGTGGCGCTCTTTTGAGCAAAACCGTAACGCCCATAACTCCGCCATACTTTGTCGCACATTCAAAAACCTCATATCCCTACATGCAGAAATTAGTGCTGCACCTCCCCACGTCGGCGACTCCTATCTCCGCCCGAATAGTTTTTTCGCTAGAGCGCAAAAACACATAAAAAAAATTGTTCAAGTGCAATTCGTACGCTTGTCTCCGATTCGCACGAAACTTCACACGTAGCATCTCCAGACTGTCCCATGAAAAAAAGTAATTGGAAGTATTTTGATATTTCAAAAATTAAGCGCGCTATCAATATTTTAATTTATGTAAATTTGACGTAAAAAAAACAACTGCACCATTTCGCCACATTGGTATGTTGCATCAACACCAAACTTTGGTCAATAGTTCCTTATAGTTTAATTAAGCATCGTACACATTTTCAGACCATCGCCACTAGGTGGCGCTCTTTAAAATTAAGAAGTTTATATCTTCACATCGGCAAGTGCGATTTCAACGAAACTTGGTACGATGATAGCACATGGCTCCCTGAGGCTTACGTTAAAAGGAGAAAAAAATTCCGCCACTAGGTGGCGCTCTAATGTCAGCATAAATCACTGTACAAAGACCGTAATAGTTATGAATATGAAATTCACAGGACATGTGTAGACTAGTGCCCGGAGCTCCCATACCAAAAATCGTGTTTGTCCTGATTGTAGCGCCCCCTACAGGGAATTAAAAAAACAGCCCCGACACCACGTTTCACGGAAATGTATGAAACTCGGTGGGCACATGCACGGTGCCCAGCCCTACAAAAAAGCCTCTTGGACCCATACCCCAAAACCCACCGGAAGTCAGATATTTTAATTTTAATTTTTGTCATTTTTCAATTTTCGCCGCATATTTGAACAAACTCCTCCCAGGGGATTTGTCGCCTGGGCTTCAAATTTTGTTTATACGTTCAGGAGGTGCAACTTGAGAACTTGAGATGTGCTATTTGCGACTCTACGTCGAAGGGCGTGGCCGTGGCGGGCCGTCAAAGTAGGCCATATTCAATTCCGTGATCTTTTTTGCCGTTGTATTTGAACAAACTCCTCCCAGGGGAGTTGTCCCTTGGGCTTCAAAATTCTTTAGTTCACTCACAAGATGTTACTTGAGAAAAGTTGTGCTAATTGCGACTCTACATCGAAGGGCGTGGCCGTGGCATGCCGTCAAAGTTGGCCATTTTTAATTCAGTGGTATTTTTTTCCCATGTTTGGGAACTAACTCCTCCCAGGGATTTTATTTGTTTTGCTTTAAAATTTGTCAGTACAGTCAGAAGATGGTGCTGAACAAACATTGTGCTCCTTGCGACTCTACGTCAAAGGGCGTGGCCGTGGCGTTCCGTCAAAGTTGGTTCTGTGGTCTTTTTTTCCAATGTTTGTGACCAAACTCCCCCCAGAGAATTAGTTTGTTCTGCTTCAAAATCCATCAGTGCAATCAGAACATGGTGCTAAACAAAGCGTGTGATATTTGCGACTCTACATCGAAGGGCGTGGCCGTGGCGTGCCGTCAAAGTTGGCCATTTTTAATTCAGTGGTATTTTTTTCCAATGTTTGTGACCAAACTCCCCCCAGAGAATTTGTTTGTTCTGCTTCAAAATCCATCAGTGCAATCAGAACATGGTGCTAAACAAAGCTTGTGCTCTTTGCGACTCTACGTCAAAGGGCGTGTCCATGGCGTGCCGTCAAAGTTGGCCATTTTGAATTCAGTGGTCTTTTTTTCCAATGTTTGTGAACAAACTCCCCCCAGGGAATTTGTTTGTTCTGCTTCAAAATCCATCAGTACAGTCAGAAGATGGTGCCGAACAAACATTGTGCTCTTTGCGACTCTACGTCACAGGGCGTGTCCGTGGCGTATCGTCAAAGTTGGCCACTTTGAATGGAATGTCAAACTGATGCGATTTGTGCCATTCCCTGACCCTAATGTTAGCTACTACGAGTCTCCCTGTGAACGCCCCGGTCTACCGCACACTGCATGGACCGCGTCGGACGCCAACCTGTCGCGACACTATCCACGACACGCCCCGACGGACTCGGCGAGGTCCCGCACACAGCTCCTTGGAGCTTTAATTAGAAAATGAGTTTCACCATGACAGTGTTAGCTACATAGCTACATAGGCTAATAGCTATTAAAGATGAGGCCAACACTGTTGTTGTAGTGTACATTATCACTTGGTTTTATTTTATATTGTATTCATACCATGACCCGGGTGAATACTCGATTCTGATTGGCTGGAGAGGTATGCATTATTTTTCGCTACATCCACGGCCATGACGCAAGCAGCCTCATCACCAGTCTAAACATTAATGCGCTGAACGAAACGTTAGTAACTGTCAACTTGGACCGGACTAATGGGGACTACGTTTAGAAAGCTTCACCGTTGCCAGGTTGTTACTAAAATCGTCTCTATTTACTGGAGTAATAAGGTAATGTTGGCAAGTCATTACTAAGGTCGTATCTATTTACTGGAGTAATAAGGTAACATCCGTATACTCTATGAATCTCATGTTAACTGACATTAGGCATTAGTCAGACCCAGGCATTAGTCAGACCCATATATTTCTCAGGTCATTTGTCGTTTGTTTACAGGCACACACAAAGTAGTGCGAGCTAAAAGTTGTACTTTTGAGAATTACCCCAAAATATGAATCAACACCCTTATATTTTTATTGATTCATAAGTGGCCATGGTATAAGCGGGAGGCCCCTGCGTCGTGCATTATTTTTCGATACATGCACACCTTGGAGTGGATTATTCCTTACAAAATTAATAATAATATATCGCCATTGACAAGCGAAGAATAATGTCTGATTCTTCATGTCAGAAAATAACCATTTACAGTACAGCAGTGATGCAGGGTTTTGGAGTTTACACATGGGAAACACACACGCACACACCACATCACTCACACACGCACACACACCACATCCACCCACACACACCACATCCACCCACACACGCACACACCACATCCACCCACACATGCACACACCACATCCACCCTCACACAACATCTACCCGCACACACACCACATCCACCCACACACGCACACACCACATCCACCCACACACGCACACACCACATCCACCCTCACACAACATCCACCCGCACACACACGCCGCATCCACCCACACACGCACACACCCCATCCAACCACACGCGCACACACACAACATCCACCCACACACTACATTCACCCACATACGCCACATCCACCCACACACGCACACACCACATCCACCCTCACACACACCACATCCACCCACATGCACGCACACTTATTGATAGAGAGAAAGAACATCACTTTATCACTTAAATTTTGCTTTTTTCACCAGTAGTTGCATGAGGATTTGGTTTTGGCATAAAAGTGTATTCAGTTCTTAAAGTTCACTCTGGACCAGCTTAGGCAGGGCTACTCCAGACCTGATTATGTGCACTCATGACAAGTAGCTAATAAGGCCTGCTGATGTGAGAGCTCTGTGTTCTTCCACAGCCTTATATGGACACGCATGGTCTCACACTGCATATGAATGCTGCTTTAATTCAGAGAGATAAAGTTCTGAGGGGTCTAAAATTCCTTATGTAAGTGTCTGTCTGTTTGTTACAGAATCCTAGGTTAAAACATAGCCAACTCTAACTACAGTAACCTCTTTGTAAAATAGAATAGAATTATTTTTTGACAGAAATAGTTGCTACTTCCTACTATGTCGGAAAATAACCACCTACTGCATTTCCAATCTGCAATAGTTTGTTTTTCTTGCAAGACATATAATTGATATAATATTTATATTTAATAGGCCTAATATATTTATAATATGTGTTGCTGTTATTGGTTTGGTAGGTGTATATTTTCCTTGGCTTGACTCTTGCATTGAATGCATACACATTACATACAGCTCAGTTGTTGCAAAGGCACAACATCCACCCACACATCCACCCACACACGCACCCACACATCCACCTACACACGCACACCACATCCACACACCACATCCACCCACACATGCACCACGTCCACCCACACATGCACGCACCACATGTGCACACACCGCATCCACCCACACGCGCACACACAGCATCCACCCACACATGCACACACCACATCCACCCACACCACATCCACCTGCACACCCACACACCACATCCACCCACACATGCACACAATACATCTACCCACACACCACATCCACGCACACCGACATCCACCCAGACACGCACACAACACATCCACCCACCACACCACATCCACTCACACATGCACCCACCACATCCACCCACACACCACATCCACCCACACGCAAGCGCATTCTATGAGATGTGACTCCATTTCCTTCCATAAGCACTCTCTTCAATTTCTGCTGAGCTAAGCACCTTCCTGCATGGAACTAGCTGCAACTAACCCTTTATGTAATACTATGTTGAACCATGTTGTGTCAAAGCTCAGACAACTGACATAATATAATACTAGCAGGGTTTCCCACAAAAAAAGTGCAGCTAGCTAGGGAGAGTGCTTCCGAGAAAGAGACAAGTAATAGCGTAGGGCTGTACCCTTATAATTTGAATGGTCGAATCATCTTTCCAAGTCAACTGAAATTCTCTCAAACAATCGTGGGTTTAAAACCCCCAAAAATCACTCCCTCCCTCCCTAAGTTTCTCTGCCATTGAGAGGTTGCATTCACGCACCTGTGGTGAAGCTTAGCTATGTGATTGACAGGCAAGATGGATTCCCTGAACCAATCAGAGAAGAGAGAGCCCAGGTCAGAAATTAGGTGGGAGTGGTCTAAAAGCTAAATTGTCTCATACAGCACAGTCAACTAGAAACAGATATTCTTACATTTCACGCACTAATAGCTGTGCCAATGCCATTTTTAACAAATTACACTCAAATAATAGCTCTAAGATCACATAGGTAGGCTATTAACCATGGGTAAGAAAAAATGGTAACACCATTAACTAGTTGCTAAGACCATAATTTATCAACTTCCTTACTTACTATCAATAAGCAGTAATTAGGAGGTTATTGAGGGAAAACCCTAATATTAAAGTTAATGGCCTAGTAGTTGTAGTCATTCAGAATAATGCATTAATAAGTGCTTTATAATGACCAATAAATATGCGTGCTTATAAGCAACTAGTTAATGGTGAATATGTGGTCCCTAATCTAAAGTGTTGCTGAAAAAAATAAGTATTTTCTAGTGCTGTCAAAGTTAACGTGTTAAATCTATCCTAACTAAAGGAGAGTCTATGGCGGAAAGATGGATAAGTACGGACTTTTAGGGGGAAAGTTTCATTTTAAAAAGTTGCCAGATGGCTCGTTGGACAAAACCAAGGCAATTTGCACAGTTTGCAAAGCCACATTTAATTACCACAGAAGTAACACGTCTTTAACGTATCACCTCAAAGCAAAACACCCTGCTGAAATTACCTCCACGGGACCTCGCCAGTCTACACTACAGGAGTGTGGCACTCATGGGCGAATAACAAAACCTATAAGTGAAAAGTTAACCAATTCCATGGCTACTTGGATAGTTAAAAACTGCCACCCAGTTAACACAGTAGAGGATGATGGACTGAGAGAAGTAATTTGTGTTGCATCGGGAGATACCTCTTATAATTTACCCTCGAGAGGAACCATCGTGTCAAGAATACACACATTATGAGGATGAGAGGGCACAGCGGACGAACATGCTTGAGCAAGCAAAGCACATCGCTCTCACAGGTGACCACTGGACGTCTGTCAACAACGATAATTATTTGGGCGTCACAGCGCATTTCATTGATCAAGACTGGACTCTGCAGTCGTTTGCACTTACTGTGAGTAAAACCGAGGAGCGACATTATGCTGAGGCATGTGCTAACCATTTTCTGGATGTTGCAAACGAATGGGAAATCAAGAAAAAGTTGACCACACTCGGCACTGACAGCGCTCGTAACATGGTTGCTGCCGCGAGGCTACTTCCATTTGAACACCTGCCTTGCATGGCCCACTGTCTGCAAAGAACGGTAACAGTGTCACTTAAAGACAGTGGATTTGAAAGTGTTCTGGCCAAATGTCACACGATTGTTGGGCACTTTAAGCATAGTCCATCTAACGCTCAGGAATTAAACGAACAGCAAGTTGCACACGGACTTAAGCAAGAATCACTTGCTCAGGACGTTGCAACAAAATGGAATTCTAAGCTGGAGATGGTAAAGAGGATCCAGAGAAACAAATCTCCACTGACCACTACCCTGGCGCAGCAAAAGAGCAAGGTTGCCATGTTGACTGACCAGGAGCTTGCCAAACTGCAAAAGCTGGAGGAACTACTTGAACCTTGCAGGTAAGTTATTTATTTCTTGTTTCTCCTCCCTCTCTTTCTTTCTCCCTAGCTCCTGTGTACAGTATATGTGTACCGTTTTCTCTCTCTCCCTCTCTCTGTCACCTCTCTCTCTCTCTCTCTCTCTCTCTCTCTCCATCTCGTGTGTGTGTGTGTGTGTGTGTGTGTGTGTGTATGTTGTTTTCTCTCTCTCCCTCTCTCTTTCACCGGTGTGTGTGTATGTGTGTGCTGTTCTCTCTCTCTCTCTCTCTCTCTCTCTTTCTCTCCATCTCCTGTGTGTGTGTGTGTTTGTTCTCTCTCTCTCCTTCTCTCTTTCACCTGTGTGTGTGTGTGCACTGGTTCTCTGTGTTGTTAATAAAGATTTACTGAAATGTTTAACACCTTGTGCTTTCCATTGCAGATATGTGACTGAACTGCTGGGGGGAGAGCAGTATGTCTCCTGTTCAGTGGTCTTGCCAGCCTTACGCCACTTGTTCAGAGTTATGGAGCCCTCATGATGATCCAGTTTATGTTCTGAGGTTCAAGAAGGCCTTTACCACAGACCTAGCTCAACAGAAGGATAGCACCAACCTCAAATGGCTGAAGATCACTACTGCCCTTGAGGTTTAAAGACCTTAAGTGCCTTCCAAAAGATGAAAGGAGTGAGGTGTGGGCTTCAGTATGTGACCTGATGATGAGAGAGACACATGCACAACAACCACCTGCTGAGACAACAGAGGAGCCGTCACCAAAGAAGAGGAGGACGTCCATCTTGCTGGGTTCTTCTGATTCAGATACAGATGACGAGGAGGAGTCCATAGAGCATTGTGTGGATCACTACAAAGCAGAGCCAAAAATGGACATAGAGGGGTGTCCACTACAATGGTGGTCAAAGAGAGAGGGAGCACATGCCAGGCTGGCACCCATTGCACGCAAGTACCTGTCAACCCCTGCAACCACAGTGCCTTGTGAGAGGTTGTTCTCACTCTCAGGCCACATCATTCAAAATAAGTGAGCTTCTTTTTCCCCTGATAACGTAAACAAACTGGTCTGCCTCAGTAACTGGCTGAGTGTAAAGAAGGACTAAGTAAATTATGTCTATGGAGTGAAAAATGTTCAATGTTCAATGTTCTGAACTTTCAACATTACCTTTCCTCATTCTTTTTTGTATTTGCACTGTGCATATGTGCACCTTAAGCCATTAAAATGTTTTTTCAATTTAAATATACTTTCTCTGTGTTTATTCTACATTAATTTGATGATTTTACATAAATAAATATTCATTATAAGCTTCAGTCTTAAGTAGAAAAATGCAATTAATTTATTGATAAATTAATCGCGATTAATTACAGAAATGTGTGCGATTAATTCGTTAATTTTAATCGATTGACAGCCCTAGTATTTTCATATTATATGTTGGATCTAAAGAGAGATCTACAACCAAATACTTTGATAGGCGAACAGGAGCACTGATTTCAGACTTTGTGTGCTTTAAGGACATTAGCGTACACAAAAACCCTAATTACAACAGGGATTATGCACACAACCACTCATGCTGGTGAAAATGATTCTCTCCTTCGGTGCTCTGTAGTGCATTGTTCTATATGCTGAATGCATCATTTACATGTATTTTACATTTTGAATCAGTCAAACGCTTCTACATGCTCTTTATCGGTGGGGTTTTGTCATGATTGGATGTGAATACCGTGCGGAATCAGACAGACCAGAGTTCTCCATCTCCACAGAGACCGGCCGCTGTTTGATTTCATAGATGTATAATAATAATTACAGTTTATTACATTGGCCTATAGTTAGGGTAATAATAGCATATTTTCTGTTAAATTGAATGCAGATGCTGGCATGAACGGTCGTCATATTGTGAAAGTGGTGTTTTGAATTCAAATGTTAATCTTATGACATAACTTGCTTAACTACATATACTAGGCTAATACTATTACAAATACAAATGGTCATTCTAGAGCTGTATCTTGGGCTGGGTAATAATTCAGTACAAGGGGTGGGAATCTTTAGGAATCTCACAACTCGATTTCAATTCTTGGGGTCACGATTCAAAAGCGATTTGCGATTCAAAATCGATTTGCGATTCAAAATCAATTCTGGATTGTGAGCAGCGAGGATACAATTTCAACCAGTGGTCACCAACCTCATTAAGTCCAAGATCACTACCCAAGTCAAAATGTAAGCAAAGGTCATACACATTTAGAAAAAATAAGTTGAACTCAATAGTATTGCTTGTTTTACTTGATAATTAATGCATTATTGCTAAACTGAATATGGATATGCTCTGTTACTTTTACTTTACACCCGAAAATATATACGGTAGTAAGTAATAATCCTAAATGGAAGGAGACGAAAAAATAACAAATAGATGCTGTTGTTCAACTTCCCTCTTCTTGTCAATGATACACTCTGGTCGTCATATTAGACAAATAGTCTTGTCTGAAATGTAAACAAACGATTGGCCTGGCATGAAAAAAACAATGCGCCAGGATGCATACAGAAATGGTCTGGCTTGTGTTGTGATCGGATCACAAACCATCAACAATTTGATTGATAAATGGCCACATGATTAAAACCATGTCCCTTGCACTGAATTGTGGCACATGTTTGATAGGATAGGATACCACCAAGAAAATGAAACTAAATTAAATAAATCATAACACACTAGCATGTAATCATATCGCTGCACAAGTCCAATAATACTGCTAGAAGGAGCATCAATTTTTTAGGTTGTAGTGGTATTGGACACTTGAGACTTGTAACAGTTTGGGTCCTTGTTTGGGTTTCTATGCTCAGAGAGCGTAGAAAATACAGTCATGCTGGTACTGCCACAATGCTCGTCAATTATTGTTAATACATCAACCTTACCAAGCCTGGTTGTACAGCTACAATTTTATCACATGAACAAAACAGAGGCCAAACGTAACCAAAATGTCACCGTTGAGTTGAGGGGCAAAATGTTAAAATAGGAGCGCAGCAATATGCATCCGTCCATGACATGTGCTCCGCACAACTAACTAAAACTAATGCTGTCTAATGACGACGGTACGCCTTAAAGGTACACCGCACAATTTCGACTGTGACAGGTCCCCTCCCCTGGACGATTTAGAAACCTAATTTTATATACATGGTTTTTTAATCATTCAAATTTGGCTGGCTGGTTAGTAACACATTTTTCTGTGGTGTGACAAACTCAAAACACATTTACTTTTGCTTTACAGGGACTTACATTTTTTTTAAATACATTTTTGTTTGTAGCTAGAGAAAGCATTGTGGCTTGCTATGGTCTACTCTCCATGTAACTGTCTCAGAGACAGTCTGGACTTTACAGAGATTTAAATATGTATTTACATTAATTGTTTAATATGTATTTATTATTTGTTGAATTCATGATTTTGTTCTTTGGTTAAAAATGATTTAAGTTGTACTGTTAAAAATAGATATTGTGTCATTGCTTTGTGTTAAGAGTTTGTTTAAATATCTATCCCAGGGAATTATGGGAAAACGCGTCATCAGAGTTATAAAACCAGTCACGGACTCATGGGTTTAAGAAGAAGATGGACTCTGTATTAGGTTTATAGCGCTAACGTTGTCACGGTGTTTTTTCTGTTGATTAAAGTTTACCGTTTTAGAGAGAGAGAGAGAGATTAAAAGGAAAAAATAAATATACAAAAAGACATCAGTACGAAGCGTGGCCGTTTATTGAACCTATGCAGTTACAGTGACAACGACCCGCTAATGCGGCTAAGTTAGCCTAGCTTTCAGTTCGAAGCCAACAACAAGAGGACCGGCGCGCGTGCCAGAGAGCAATGTTCGCAAGCAGCACACCGGTTTCGCGACTCGACGAGCGGGGAGCGGCGTCCACAGACGTCGCGGCTGTTTGACGGCTCGAGGAGCAGAGAGCAACGTTCGCAAGCAGCGCACCAGTTTCACGGCTCGGCCAGCAGAGAGCAGCGTTCGCAAGCAGCTACCCTGCACCAGGATATGATTCGGCTCGGCCAGCTGAGAACGACGTTCGCAAACAGCACGACTTCATCCGACCTCGCCGCAGTAAGCCAAGCAATGCCTGTCTAGTCTACAAGGTCTTTCTGACTGATCTTCGGCGTAGGCTACAACGGACGACATCAGGTTTGACCATGCTGACCTGAAGTTTGAGAACGTCACGTATGGACATTTGTAAATTAGAGTGGACTTGATTGATATATCAGTTGATATTACCAGAGACATTAACAGCCTAATGATTGTTCCTACATTATTTTGCATTTTGTTTAAAGTGGCATTGCATTTTGATTTAAAGTTAAGCATTTATTTAGTTCATTAAGATATTTTGAGTGTACCCTATACAAGTTTAAAATAGATATCTTAAGTTAAGATGTCAGTTCATGGAGAAAAGTCAGGAGGTGATAAATTAGAAGATCCTCTCAAGAGTGGTGAACAGTGTTTACAACCTGATGCCACTTCAATAACAGTTGGCCCAGAGCAAAGAAAATCTAGTAGGGAAAGAAAATCAACCCCCAAAATGCTAGAACTAAAGGAACAAGAAATAGGTCAAAGGGAGCACAAATTCACCAAGCTATATGAATGCTGGAAAAGGGAAGTTAGAACTACACGTGACAAACTTAAAAATGATTGCACTGAAGACGAGTTAGCCGACATGATGGATGCGGTAGAGGGACTTGAAAATCAAGTTAAAGATGCATATGAAAACATACGATTGCAATTAGCACCTCCTCATCAGATTCGAAGAAAGATTGATTCTTGTGTAGCAGTAACAGTAGATTTGATGGGTCTATTGAAAGTGCGTATGAGTGAAGTGGGTCAAGAAGAGTTCAATGAAAAGGGTGAAAATGCTAGACTTCACATGGTGCTTGATAGAGAGTATGCACAGTCTATATTTGAGGCATCCGTGATCGACCGTACAGCCCCTAGCCTTAAGTCAAGCTGTTCATCAGAGCGGCAGAGCATCACAGTCAAAAGAGCAGAGTATGCTGCGCAGTTAGCCGCAAAAGAAGCAGAAGTACAAATGGAGGATGCAATAGCTGCTCAAAAACAAGAACTTAAAAGACTGGAAAATCAGAGAGATCTGAAAGTAATGGCTTCAGTGTACTCTGAAGCTGAAGGGAGCGAAACTCATGACAGAGGTAGAGTAGGGCAGGTTGAGACACCTACTGGTCCTTTAGTACCACCTGAAAACATAAAGAGAGAGCAAGCGTGCAATAATAACGTTGAACAAACGAACACTGTTAAATATGAAACACTGTTAGTACAAGCCCTACATGATTCAATGGTCCTCACTAGACTTCCTGCTCCCGAGCCCTCAATTTTCTCAGGGGATCCACTTAATTTCTTAGAGTGGAGTACGAGCTTTAAAACATTGATAGAGCGACGATGCACTAACGCAGCAGACAAATTATTTTATCTGCAAAAGTACATTGGTGGTGAGGCACGTTCCGTGTTAGAAGGAACCTTCTTTAGAAAGGATGACGAAGCTTATGACCAAGCCTGGGAGACACTGCAAGCTCGCTACGGTCATCCCTTTGTAATTCAGCGTGCATTTAGAGAAAGGCTAAATAACTGGCCAAACATAGGCCCCAGAGATTCAGGAAAGCTAAGACAGTTCAGTGACTTCTTGTCAGCATGCAGCAAAGCCATGCCACATGTGAAGGGATTGCAGGTGCTGAACGATTGCGAGGCAAATCAGAAAATGCTTCGAAAGCTTCCAGATTGGATTACATCTCGTTGGAACCGTCATGTAACAAAGCAACTACAACAAAGAGAAGAATATCCTACATTTAAAGAATTTGCTGAGTTCATGGTGCAGGAAGCAGAAATTGCCTGTAACCCCATGACATCACTTAATGCTTTAAAACATGTGAAAGAAAGGCCCTCTCGAGATATTAAGCGTTCACAAGCTAATGCATTTATCACAGACATCAATGCAACAGATAGTGCCCAAAAGAACAGCTTTAATGAAAATAATGTGTCAAACACATCCTCCTACTCAATCAAATGCACATGCTGTGGTGAAGGTCATTCCATCCACAAATGCCAGACTTTTGCCAGTAAGCCTGCAGAGGACAAGAGACAGGTCATATTTGACAACAATCTCTGTTTTGGCTGCCTTAGAAAAGGGCATAGCTCGAAAGACTGCAAACAAAAGGCTACCTGTAAAATATGTAAGAAACATCATCCAACAGCACTACATGAAGACCGTCCACCAGCAGATAGAGTTCCAAATGTTTGGCAGGTTGAGGAGAAAACAGCTTCCCTGTCTTGCTGCGTAGATAGAGGCGATGGTGGTAGCACATCTATGATAGTGCCCGTCTGGATTTCTTCAACGAAGACTCCTGAAACAGAGAGACTTGCATATGCCTTACTTGACACTCAGAGTAGTAACACCTTTGTAGATCAAGAGGTTTGCCAAATGCTAGGAGCAAGCTCAGAGCCAGTAAAGTTAAAGCTGAACACTATGATGGGAAAAGACTCCATTATTCAGAGTGCAAGAGTTAGCAGTCTTAGAGTAAGAGGGCTATCATCCAAAGATTGGATCAACTTGCCGCCTGCATATACTACAGATTTCATTCCCCTTGAGCGCTCCCACATTCCCACACCAAAAACTGCTGAGAGGTGGAATCACCTGAAAGGAATGGCACAGGAAATACCAGAATTAATGGACTGCAAAGTGGGACTTCTCATAGGCTATGATTGTTCCAGAGCATTAGCTCCACGCTCAGTCATTACGGGAAGAGACGATGAACCATATGCCATCAAAACCGACCTGGGCTGGAGTATTGTCGGAAACTCATCCCGAGGTGCAAGGTCAACCGAGGTAACTGGCCTGTGTCACCGCATAGCAGTCAAAGAACTTCCACCATTGACACCAGCTACCGTAATCAAAGCCCTTGAGTTTGACTTCAGAGATAGTAACCACCGTGAAAAGAGCATATCACAAGACGATATACACTTCATGCAGTTGCTGAACAGGACGGTTCATCAAAACGCAGATGGGCACCTGGAGATGCCATTGCCCTTTAAGACACGCCCACAACTGCCAGAAAACAAGAGGCTAGCTCTGGTGCGGCTGAAGCACTTGAAAAAAAAACTTGATAAAAACTCAAAATTCAAAGAAGACTACATTCGATTCATGGAGGGCCTATTCAATGATGGAGATGCGGAAAGGGCTGAAGATGAACTTGTGCCAGGAAATGTGTGGTATGTCCCACATCACGGGGTTTACCACCCAAGGAAGCCAAACAAAATAAGGGTGGTGTTTGACTGCTCTGCTAAGTACGAGAGCACAGCGTTGAACGATCACTTACTGACTGGACCTGATCTAGCAAATGGAATGACGGGTGTCCTCTGCAGGTTCCGCAAACATTCAGTTGCAGTCATCTGTGATGTTGAAAAGATGTTTCATAGGTTTCATGTGAGCCCTGATGACAGAGATTTCCTTCGTTTCCTTTGGTGGGAAGGTGGGGATACAAACGCAGAGCCAAAAGAGTTTCGAATGAAGGTACACCTCTTTGGAGCCGCTTCTTCACCTGGCTGTGCAAATTACGGAATGAAATATCTTGCCAGTCAGCATGAAAGGGAGTATCCTGCAGCTGCCGAGTTCATCAAGAAAAACTTTTATGTTGATGATGGCCTAGCCAGTGTGGAATCTGAGGATGCAGCCATTCAGTTAGTGAGAGAAGCACAAAGCCTGTGTGAAAAGGGAAAACTGCATCTCCATAAGTTCATTTCAAACAGCAGAGAAGTCTTAGAGTCAATCCCTGAAAGCGAACGGGCAGGTGGAGTTCATGATGTGGATCTCAGCCTCGGAGAGCTTCCCATGCAGACAGTGTTAGGAGTAAGGTGGAGTGTAAGCAGTGACAATTTCTCCTTTAAAATCAGCCTTGATGAAAAACCAGCGACACGCCGGGGAATCCTCTCCACTGTAGCCTCAGTTTTTGACCCCCTGGGCTTTCTGGCCCCCTTTCTGCTGCTGGGGAAGAAAATACTGCAGGAGATGTGCCAGAAAGGAGTGGGATGGGATGAACCACTGCCGAGAGAATTAGTGCCACGATGGGATAACTGGCTGAAGGATCTGGAAAACCTGCCAAGTCTTCAGATACCAAGATGCCTCACTCCTATTGATGTTGGAAAGATCCAAAGAACCAAACTGCATCATTTTTCAGATGCGAGCTGCAATGGCTATGGCCAGGCCTCGTATATCCGAGTTGTACGTGAGAACAAAGTGCACTGCTCTTTAGTCATAGGTAAGGCTAGGGTCTCACCCACGAAAATTGTAACCATACCTAGGCTAGAATTGACAGCTGCAGTGGTCTCCGCAATAGTCAGCAGCATGTTAAAAGAAGAGCTAGAGCTTCATTTGGACGAAGAATATTTCTGGACCGACTCCCAAGTGGTCTTGGGCTACATTAACAATGAAGCCCGTAGGTTCCATGTTTTTGTAGCAAATAGAGTAGAGAGAATCAGAGAACTAACTGACCCCTCCCAGTGGTACTACGTCAGCACTGATCAAAATCCAGCTGATCACGCCTCCAGAGGCCTCAGTGTGACCGAACTGATTAACTCAAACTGGCTTACTGGTCCAGAGTTCCTGGGGGAAAGGGAGATAGCCACACCAACGTTAGCTCATGGTGGGAGACCCTGAAGTAAGGACGATACAGGTTTTACACACACAAGTAAAGAACAAAGAAAGTTTTCTAGTCATGCTTGAGCGCTTTTCAAAATGGCATACTGCCTTAAACGTTGTAGCTCGGATTAAGCGCTTAGCAAAAAGAACCAAAGAGACCGGCCCAGTCAGTGTTGAAGAGAGAAGAAGTGCCAGTCTGGCGCTCATAAATCTGGCACAAAATCAGGCTTTCAAAGAGGAAATACAAATACTGAGCAAGGGCGAGCTATCATGTAGCCATCCGTTATATCAGCTTGACCCAGTGTTGCAAGATGGTGTCCTAAGGGTGGGTGGGAGACTAAAAAACGCTTCTTTACCTCTAGATCTGAAACATCCAGTCATTTTGCCAAGAGATGGGGTGATTACTCGCCTTATTTTGGATTACTGTCATGGAAACACACAACACCAGGGCAGAGGACTAACTCTAAATGAAGTCAGAGCTAATGGATACTGGATTGTCAGTGGCAGCAAAGTTGTGGCAAGCTACATCAAACAATGTGTCACATGTAGGAAAGCTCGCAGGCCAACAGAAACACAAAAGATGGCAGATCTACCTGATCATCGTGTTGACCCGTCTCCACCATTCTCTTACTGTGGAATGGACTGTTTTGGTCCATTTCATGGTAAACAAGGTCGTAAAGAGCATAAGAGATATGGCCTCATTTTCACTTGTCTGTCATCAAGAGCAATACATTTAGAGATGTTAGAGGACTTGACAACAGACTCTTTCATAAATGCCCTGCGATGTTTTATTGGTATTCGTGGAACAGTAAGACAAATCTTATCTGATCAGGGGACAAATTTTGTTGGAGCAAAAAATGAACTAGCAAAGGCTCTGCTGGAAGTAGACCAGGAGCGACTAGCTACTTACCTGGCTCAAAAGCAGTGTGAATTCATAATGAATGTGCCAAATGCCAGTCACATGGGAGGAGTATGGGAACGGCAAATTAGGACAGTAAGAAGCATCCTAAGCTCTGTTCTTTCACAGAGTAATGGCCGTTTGAACGACTTTTCTTTGAGAACATTCCTTTACGAAGCAATGTCAATAGTAAATAGCCGCCCACTTACTACTGATAGCATAAACGATCCCAACGCTCTAGATCCACTTACCCCAAACCATTTACTTACCATGAAGGCCACAGTTCCACTTCCTCCTCCAGGAATATTTGTAGCAGAAGACCTGTACGCCAAGAAAAGATGGCGCAGGGTCCAGTACCTAGCTGAACAGTTTTGGGGGAGATGGAGGAAAGAGTATTTGGCAAACATTGCACTCAGACAGCGTTGGCATTCTCCTAGGAGAAATGTAAAACCTGGAGATGTAGTCATAGTGAAAGAGGAAGGAATTCCTCGCTGTGAGTGGAGACTCGGCAGAGTAACTGAAGTATGCAAAGGCAAAGATGGCCTGGTAAGGAAGGCCTCAGTGCAAATAGGAAATAGGAGTTTAGACAAAAGGGGTCAAAGGCTTACTAATTCATCAATACTTGCACGTCCCATTCATAAATTAGTTGTACTCATAGAAAGCAAATGAGATGTTTGTCTGTAGTTCATTTAAAACCCACATACAGCTATAGTGAGAATCGAGAAGGCTATGAGTTAAAGGTCTTACACGTGTTCATAATTGATTAAGAAGTTACAAGATTTATTTGAATGTATCATAAATTATAGTAACTGGTGGGAGTGTAACTGTCTCAGAGACAGTCTGGACTTTACAGAGATTTAAATATGTATTTACATTAATTGTTTAATATGTATTTATTATTTGTTGAATACATGATTTTGTTCTTTGGTTAAAAATGATTTAAGTTGTACTGTTAAAAATAGATATTGTGTCATTGCTTTGTGTTAAGAGTTTGTTTAAATATCTATCCCAGGGAATTATGGGAAAACGCGTCATCAGAGTTATAAAACCAGTCACGGACTCATGGGTTTAAGAAGAAGATGGACTCTGTATTAGGTTTATAGCGCTAACGTTGTCACGGTGTTTTTTCTGTTGATTAAAGTTTACCGTTTTAGAGAGAGAGAGAGAGATTAAAAGGAAAAATAAATATACAAAAAGACATCAGTACGAAGCGTGGCCGTTTATTGAACCTATGCAGTTACACTCCATGTTTCTCCAACAGTAAAATTACATTCATTCGAGGGCTGTAACTGACTCAGGATTTCCAGAGTCGACTCCCGAATCGCCAGGTCAATCGGATATTCAACAATTTGTGGTTTAAAAAAAAAGAATAACAAATGTCCAGCTTTACACACGATTACGGTAACCGGCTTATGATTATTACGATAACATTAGAAGAGAACCAATGTTTAAAATAACAGATGGATATTAAACAAATATTTACGCTCCGAAATAGTCTAAATCTGATCTAAAGCCGGAAGCGAAAGACACAATCAGCGGTCCAAGTCACCGTGGGTCTGTTGGAACCTGACTGGGAATCACCTCTCTATTTTCCCCCGATTTCACAACATTGTTTCGGCTTTTCAGTTTTAATCTAACGCCACTAGACCCACCGCGGACTGTCCCATTAGTTCCCTGCTTAAGATCGCTTTATTACCAAGCGTGAATATCCAATATCTTTCTAACTTTAACTCAGTTTGATGAGATCAATACGCGATGGATCAATCAACAGTTCCTGACATAAAGTTGTGTTGATTTACATCATTGTGTTGCATAAAATCATGCCAATCAACTGCGTTCAAAACAAGACTGAGTTATCAGCTCGTCCAGATCTTTTTACAATAATGGTCGAGATTATTTTGCCGCAGCACTGGCCTGTCAAGGTTTTTTGTATGTTGATTTGTCATCAGATCTAACATGAAATACATCTACTCTTGAATCATTATTTTTCTTGTAATAATTATTTTCTCTTTTCCATTATTACTGTCATGACATTCCTATATATACACATACATATATATACAGCCCTAATTAATTCCCCCCCAAACCCTTTCACTTCAATCAAGTTTTCCAGGCCAGGCCACCTGCATTTAAAGGAATACCCATAGTCAAAGAAGAAGCAGTGTACAATTTTTTTTCTCAATCAGCCCAGCACTTGATTCGACCGAGTTAGCATTTGACCGAGTTAACAAAAATCAAGCAATCAATCATGGGTGCGATTAGCTCTATCAGTTAAGTAAGGGTAAAATACACCAGCTAGCTTCTCCAAAGTAAAGATGTATTAGCGATTTCACTCATCTCTATGACCCCCTTTTGCATTAACATGTGTTTTGGGCAATCGGATATGAACCGGATATCGCTAAGTCGCATAAAACACATTTTATTTACACCTGGCATTAGAATGCATCGCCAGTGTCCAGATTGATATCGGATATTTAAAAACAAATGGTACAGTGCTTCTCTTTTGACTATGAGTGGAATATAATCTTATTTCCCAAAAAGTTTCTTTGAATCAACCTCTGCATCATCTGTTTTGTTCTCATTGTATGTGTGTGTGTGTGTGTGTGTGTGTGTGTGTGTCCATGCTTCTAAAATGACATTGGGTCAGGTCAGCCCTCTGACTATGACACTACTATACTATACTACTACTATAACAACCCAAATTGTGCTGTACATTGGCCGTATTGTTATTTCAAGATGCTCAGATTGTTATTGCATGAGCTATGGAAAAAATACAAACAGAAAAAAAGAATCTGACTGCAATATAGAAGGGATGGGAATCGGCAGGGACCTCATGACACATCATAGGTCCCTGCCGATTCCCATCCAATACGATTTGTATTGCAATTCTGTAAATATTGGAATTCTATAAATATTGGGATTTGCCATTTTATATTTTGAGTGGTTTTAACGTTCGGGTTCTACAGGTGGCCAAACAGAACACAACATTGTGGATGCAAATGAAATATTGGCAAACACACAATAGCACCCTCTGTAGTACCATTACTTTGCTTCCACTAGATAACATTGACAGTTGTTGCTTACAATTAAAAAAAACAAAAACGATTTTAAGCATTGCAGAGGCAAATCTCGATTCTCATGTAAATCTATTTTCTCCCCCTACAATATAGAGTTGAAGGCCTGTTTTTCCGAAGAAATGGTAGGGACGTGTTGGTCTTCCCTAGCCTCTTTCCCCCACCACCCATGAGACCAGCCAACCAAAGAGTGCACATGAAAGGACACTTGATTATGTAATGGATGTTTCTGTCCCCTGAGAAAATTAAAGAGGCCATTTTTTCCCCCCGCCATCGGTAGCTTAATTAAAAATAAACAATGAACAGAGCTGGACACCAACTCTCTACTGACAGGATATGTTGAGTTCCAAACTGATTGAGATTGACAGAAATCCACCAAAAAAAAGATTCATCCAAATGGCTTTGGAACATATTTTAAAAGCAGTGTGACATTAACCACAAATCCATCTTTTCATGGGCATATATATATATATATATATATATATATATATATATAAAATATTTCTGTTACCCTTACCTGTTAAAAGCTTGACCTTCAATAGAACACTTTTTTATCAGGCTTTTATCAGTAAAGTTAAAAAAAAGTTGATAAGTTATTATCAGAACTATATATATATATATATATATATATATATATATATATATATATATATATATATATAGTAGTGTTCTACTGAAGGTCAAGCTTTTAACAGGTAAGGGTAACAGGGCCTGTTGAATATGTAAATAAGTCCCTGTTTGATTATCAACTAAGGAGGTCACTGAGATATATATATATATATATATATATATATATATATATATATATATATATATATATATATATATATATATATATATATATAGCATAAAGGCTGTGCAGTGTTACCTCCTCACACTTCATGTCTACAATTGCTGCACTCATACAGATTGGGTGTATTTTCTTTCCGCTAGAATGACCTATGTTTTGATGTGAACCTTTGGCATGAGACTGGAAGAACTACTACCCCCTTGTGCTGGGAGAAAACCCGGTTTTGGCACATCCCTTTCTTTCTTCTTCACTTCCTTCCATTACTTTTCATGCTGAGTGTTCCACTATGCTCCCATTCTCTATCCACAGCCCTGACCTGAAATAACCCTTTGTGTGCCTACAAGTAGCCTGGCCTGCTAATGCCTGCCTAACTCTTTTTTTCTATCACTGTGGATGACAAAAACAAACAGCAATGGCTTGTCAGCATTTTATTTTTCCTGCTTTTTTTTATCGTTCTGTTTACATCACACGTTTCTATTTTGACATGATTTTTTTCTTATTTCAATAGCTCGGATTTGTTGTTCAGTAGCAAAGCCTTGGCCAAACCGCTAGAATGTAAACCACATAGCTTGATGCGCCCACTTGCAATACATTGCTGCTTTGGAACACACAGAAAACAGTTTGAGACCCGACAGAAACAACACAGTAATTCTGTTGAAAGGGAATATGTATAATAATATATATATATATACCCAGTAAACTCATTCAGTGTAATTGGCACATAAAGGCAACTGCTGCAAAGGTTGTCATGTTTGCTAATGGAGTTCAGCATCTAGGAGCATGAATGCATGTAATTTACATAATATTGTAATTCAATTACAATTATTTGTAGAGCGCCAATTCATAACAGAAGTTATCTCAGGGCACTTTTCAAATGGAGCAGGTCTAGACCGAACTCCTAATAACATTTACAGAGACCCAACAGTACCACCATGAGCAAGCACTTGGCGACGGGGGCAAGGAAAAACTGCCCGTTAAAAGGCAGAAACCTTGGACAGACCCTTCGGCTCTAGGTGGGTGGTCATCTGCCTTGACCAGTTGGGGTGAGAGAGAGAGAGAGAGAGAGAGAGAGAGAGAGAGAGAGAACAACTACATCAATACACTAATGAACATGAAGAAGATGATGACGACAGCAGCAATGATGGGGGGCAGCGAGCAGCAACAACAGTAACTGTATATAACTGGTAACTGATATTAGCAATGGCTAATTGGATATTTGGTAGATATTTAAATCCTCATGTGAAAGAAATGTCCAATTTGATAAAACTTTAGACATGAGTGTGCATAATGTCATAAGTAAGTTATGTTGCTCATCTGCCTGTCTCTCAACATTGGGAGTGCAAGTTCCAAGCCCCGTTTGGAAAGGATGGTATTGTAATGGTTGACCTGATGACTATCCTGGCACAACCGATGTACAATGTAGATCTGCTGGTTAATGGTAATACAGGTAATTAATGTGTTTTGTTCATTAACAACTACTTGAAGGAATGCTGTCTCTTTTTTTTTTTTTTACAGTGTGTCGAGGGAAAAAAGTACTGCTGGTATTTTGAAGGTGGATACCCCATCTACTTCATGTAAGTAGTAACGCTCCATCTTTCCTATTACTACAATCATCCAGTAGAAGTTTCTCTAGCTGTGCTCCTTTTAATGTATTGAATAATGTAAAATCACACTGAAGAACATATACTATACTGAATACTGAATAATAAAGTTGAACTATAATGAAATATGTAATATGTGCAATTATGACGCTATGAGTTTTAATGCCTTTATACAGTCATTAAAACTCCCTTTATCAAGATCAAAACTTGTGGTTTGTCTTTTGGACATTCCTCCATTTCATACATTTTGCATCAATGCTCTTTTTCTTTAAAAGACAGACATCTTCCACACATTTCCCACACATTTTCAACATGAATGACAGGGAACACAGCCATACACAGTTCTGTACTACAAGCTTTGTTAAACACATGCTGTTCATTAGCCAACATTACACCAGTATGATCCTTCTAAACTTAAGCGATGGCAACATTGCTCACTCACAAATATTGTCAAACGCATACCACATAGACGCTGAAAGACTTACTTGTATGAGTAATATAGATGTGGTACGTTTAAAAACATGTAAATATACTTCAATTTACACATATCACTTAAAAGATTAGATAACTTAATGTGACATTTCTTGATTTAAGTCTTTGATTTAAGTGTTTGTTACGATCATTCAATCACATGAGTAAACTTATACTGAAGCTTATTGGAATAGGTAATTTACTATTGCAAATTGTAGATTGAATGACTTTTTATCATACAAATCCAATTGTGGGGCATCAACACAACAGGCCAGTACATAAATAATTGTTAATAGTGAGGCAGTGGAAGCAATAGAGTGGGGAAAATGCTGATACCGGCTTTTTTGCTAATACTGCTGACTGCTCCATAAAAGCAATGTAAGGATTTCGGAATGGCAATACTTTACTTTTTTACAGCAACCCGCCCTGTGCCAACAAGCCGGATAATATGACTATTTTGGCTAGATAAACCAATCTGTGATTTTTCTGTGTTATAATCCAATAAAAAGGGAGACATTTGGTGTACAACACCAAATTCCCATTGCTTGTTTCTATCTGCCAGTATGAGGAAATATTATATTTCTTGTAGAAAAATACACTTTGAATAGTATAGTTTTGTCGTGAATGCGTCAGGTAGCGAAACAACGCCAACATAATGCTGCACCAGTTGTGATTTTACATAGCATGCCGGCGTTCCGGAAGCAAAAGGTGTGACGTGTAACACAACAGCGTTGGTGTCTAGTGTGACGTATAAGTTATAACATATGCATCAGGCAGCGAAACAACAACAATTGCAGGTAAACTGAGGGCTGTGCTTTTGCTAGCCATGCACATTCTACAAACGCACACAAAGTTGCTTTGCATCTTATAGAGCGTAACAGTGACCGCCCCCTTTTTAACAGCTCCGGTGCCGGAAGTAAATTTCCCATGCATTTATCTCGTCCACTTTTCGTAGAATCCTTATAAAAAGAGTATTAAGCCTTTAACCAAGCCAATCGTTCGTTATGGTAGTCGTGACCATATTATGTTTGATTCGGGATGAGTATTTCCTCACTCGGTCAACAAATAATGTACACAGTCTTGTACCTTTGGCTTTTCTTCCGTTTTCCAAATTCTTTGTATGCCCGAATCAAACATAATATGGTCACGACTACCATAACGAACGATTGGCTTGGTTAAAGGCTTAATACTCTTTTTATAAGGATTCTACAAAAAGTGGATGAGATAAATGCATGGGAAATTTACTTCCGGCACCGGAGCTGTTAAAAAGGGGGCGGTCACTGTTACGCTCTATACAACACACAACAGACTGCTAAACAATAACACATTAAGATATTAGGGGTGTAAACCTCTGGCTTCACCACGGTTCGATACGATTACGATTCTTAAGGCAACGATTCGATATTTGCTGATATCAACAATTTTGCGATTCGATTCAGTAACATGAACGATATGAAACAATATTTTTCACTAAAAGAAAAATATGCCATTTTTATCAAGTCACAAATGCATACAACCAAATTGAGCTTCACAGTGTAATTATTGTATTAAGCTCTGCTTAATTACAAATAACCCTTATTTTAATAAAAACTCTAACAAAACTCTTGTGCAAATAGCTGAATTTGCTTTTGAAACACTTTTGAAAGTGCAACCACTCTTCAAGTTACAAGATGTAACAAAATGAAAATGAACAGTGCAAACGAATATTAAAATAAAATCTGTGCTGCATTCACAGCATGACGGAAATTCCCCGTTCCCACGCTTGCTAGTCGTTCTTTCGGCCTTTTTAAGTTCATGTTTCTATTGTTTATGTGTAACGTGTAGAAATACTGTGGATATCAATTCAAGACAGCAACTACCAAAATGATGACCGAGTAACAAGTTATTTTCCGACGTGAGGCAGAAAGAGTTTTTCTGATTATGTGAACGTCACGTGAACGCAGCATTCACTGCAGGCCATTCAAGTGTCCCAGTGGGAGCGGGGCGCTGCCGCGCTGACAACATTATATAATATAATATTATAATGTTATCGGGTCTATTCGTCATGATATCGGACTTATCGGAATGACGTAATAATTTATGTTATCGGCCCGATAATTATCGTGCACCCCTAGTTTCAGGTGATTGGCGAGGTTGGTTGTGTTACCGGTGTATCTTAGTTCGACTAAACAGCGTTTACATATTGCATGTGTTCTGTCCAAGTTCCCCTCTTTCTTTTTTACAATTAAAATAAAACGGAACAGTTTAATAATCGATACGTGCTTTGAATCGATGCAACCCGCACTGTGGCCTCTAGAATTGATGCATCGATACGTATAGGTTTATCGTTACACCCCTATAACATATGCCCTTAAAATTATCAAATGAGGTTTGAAATGATAAAGGAAAACTAGTTTTAGTGTCCATGTACTTCAATGTAATGACCCTCAATTAGACTGTGTGGTATTTTTAATTCATAAGCATATCGTGATATTTAATCGATATTGTGTAATATTCCCCATATAATGACTTGTTCTTCTTAAAAATAAAACAACAAAACAAACCTAAGCCACTTGAGGGGGGGCTGCTGTACCAGTACTCGTAGTAATTGACGCATCGTCTTCCGGGTCCAATGAATCGATCAAACACATGAGCGTCGTATGCAATCACCAACCTTTATTCACGGTCTTGCACTCCTAACATATAAGCGACCTCAGCCGAATTTTACACACATGGCTATTAACACTATAACTGGAATGTCAAATCAAGTAAAAATGGCTCACGTTTGCCACAATACAATAATCAAAACGACAACGACGGCGGCGGCGGTCAAAAACTGTGTGCTTCCCCAGTCAGCAGCACACCTGCCGAGTAATTACCTGTTGCTCTACTTAACACCTTCCTGCACAGTACAGAGCGCCACCTACTGTGGCCTTCAGGTAGTGCCTTACTAAACACAAATGCACACATACACAAATGGCTCTAACACCCCATAATTATCGTGATAATAGATTTTTACATATCGCCCAGCCCTAGTGTGAATAGAGTTTCTGAGGATCCCTTGTCCCTTGTCCATACCAGACTATAGGAGGAGGAGAGACGATAGGGAGGCATCAAAAATCACCATAAAGGGATATGTGTTAACCTTCTCTCAAGAGGTCAGCCAGGCATGGGGACAACACTGAGAGGTGCTCCTATAAGCCCTTTTTACATAAAGACCCATCATCAGCTGGCTTTGCTTTTTTACACTGAATCAAACAACGGCGGCATAATGCTGCACCAGTTGTGATTTTACATAGCATGCCGGCGTTCCGGAAGCAAAAGGTGTGACGTGTAACACAACAGCATTGGTGTCTAGTGTGACGTATAAGTTATAACATATGTGTCAGGCAGCGAAAAAACAACAATTGCAGGTAAACTGAGAGCTGTGCTTTTGCTAGCCATGCACATTCTACAAACGCAAGCAAAGTTGCTTTGCATCTTATACAACACACAACAGACTGCTAACTGCTGCTAGCTGTTTTTTAAATCCCCCGGTGGTGGGTCGCACACATATCACGCCATCAAAACATCACACCCCTGTCACATCCTGCCAGTTCACCTATGATGTACGTTTTATACAGAAGGTGAGAATAACATTCCCGCCTTGAACAGGCAGTGTAAAAGGGGCTTATAGAGATTGTCTCAATGGGGGAAATGTCTGGTCTAAAGTTGGGATAATTGGATTGTTTTGGTGGTGAAGTATGTTAAGCAGGTTGAGGTGCGGGAGAGAGCACTGGGCATTCAAAGATGAATGCCTCGTGGTTAACAACAAGACCAGAGTTTTCTTTTGTAACTTCTTTTGCAGATGTCGTTCTTATGAGGACTGTTGTGGGACCCGCTGCTGTGTGAGAGCCCTCTCCATCCAGAGACTATGGTACTTCTGGTGAGTTACCAATGTCAATAGATTTAATAGAGTTTGAGGGATTATTAATTTATTTGAATTACACATCATATTGTGTGTGCATTATTAATCAACAAAGGTGGATGTGTACATTCGAAAGATTTATCCTAATAACAAAAAGGGGATACATGAGCCAACCCATTTGAAAATGTATCAGTAGTACATTTACTTGCACACTAATAAACCAATCTTAATCAGATTAAGGAAATCATTCCAATTATTACTGTCATGTAAACCTTATTTTGGGGGCCAGGCATTGAAACAAACTGGCCAGGATCGTATATATGAACAAGACAATTGGCAGAATGCAGAGGCAGTTGTGCACTCTATATGAGGATGAGACCAGATAAATAGTGCAGCCACTTTGTAAGGAGAGCTATAGAGCTCTAGAGCCAACAAAGCTCAGTATAAAAGGTCCTTTATACCAAATGCCATACAGCTGCTGAATTCTGAACTGTTTACATTTACTAATATTTGCCTGTCATACAATGTTCACCTGCAATGCAGCCTTTATGTATTGTATTGCATTGTATGTATTGTATTGAAACTATTTATTCTGTTTTTTAGATACCAAATGATGAAGACAAGTGTGTGGACTATAAGTCTTTTCTAGTTCTAAGCAATTCGATGTATTACCGGAGCATAATGCAATTAAGACACATAGATAAGTGAATAATTCAATGTAATTAAGTTTTATTGCACCTCTCAAAACCTGTAAGAAAAAAAGTGCTTTACAAAAGGTTAAAAGAACATGAGATTACATTTAACATTACGACAACAAAACAACAACAATTAAAGGCCTCACAAATCAAGATAAAGTATGTGATGACTCAAGCATAAAAACATAGGCTGTGACTTAAAACACCCAAGAGAGTTAGCTAACCAGACTCCCAAGGGGAGACTGTTCCACAGCCTGGGACTCAGGACAGCAAACGCACAGTCCCCTCGTGTTTTCAGTCTTGACCGAGGTACAACTGGCAGGCCTTGTTTAGAGGACCTGAGGGGCCTAGCAGAGGTATAGGGCATTCATAGTTCACCAATATACTATGAAGCAAGACCACTCAGAGCCTTATAAATGAGGAGGAGGATCTTGAAAATGTAATGTAATGTAATCTTGCAGAGTTTTGGACTGTAACCGGGTAACAATGTCTTGGCTTAGGCAGGAATAAAGAGCATTACAGAGGGAGGACACAAAACTTTTGTGCATCATTCCTCAGGTGGAAGTAGCAGGACTGAATAACTGACTTTCAGCTGGTAGTCAAAAATGACGCCTAGGTTTTTGGAAGAAGATTTTCTATTTGCAGCCAATGGACCATGGTGTTGAAGAATTGAAGAAAATGTTTAGACATCCAGTTACTAATCTTGGCACTTGTTCAGAGTGGTTAAATTTGAGACAAGGCCTAATGGATATGTAGAGCTGTTCATCATCAGTGTAGTCATGATAAAACAAATTGATGGATCAAATAAATGGGTTCAAGAATTGACCCCTGGGGCACCCCACAAGTGAGGTGAGCGCATGTTCTTTGATGCCTTGTGATGACAACTGAGACAAAAAAAACAGTTTAGTGCTATGCCAGAAATCCCAACCCATTTTTCCAGCTGATCAATTAGAATAGCGTGATCAGTGGTGTCGAAGGCCGCAGACTGATCTGAAAGAACTAAAATGGCAATTTCATCATGGTCTAACTGAATGAGAATATAATTCATGACCCTGAGGAGAGCTGTGTCAGTGCTGTGTTTCTGGCGAAAGCCTGATTAGTATGTATCAAATATGTCATTTTCTTCAACCAGATCGAGAAGTTGCTTGCAGACCAATTTTTCTAAAATCTTAGCTGTAAAAGGTAGCTTAGAGTCTGAAGTATGTTGGTAAGCTAGGATCTAGGTGGGGCTCAGTTTCAAGGGGTTGAATTGAGGCCGCTTTAAAGGATTCAGGGACATGACGAGAGAGACTGGTTCATAATAGCGAGCAGAGGTCCAATAAGGCTCATGGCTTCTTTTAATAATCTTGGAGGCACAATGTCAAGCGGACCCATGGAAGAACAAGTGTGGGAAACAGTATCAATCAAATCACTGATGGAGATGGGAGAGATCTTGATCTAGTAAGATGGAATTATTTATTATAGTTTTGAAATGTTCATTAGTTTTTATTTTTATTTAGTCTTTCATTTTGGTTTTGATTTCAGTTTAGTTTTAGTTAGTTTTAGGAGTGCATGAGTAGTTTTAGTTTTAGTTTATTTTGAAGAATTGACTAGTTTTAGTTTAGTTTTTATTTTGTTTTAGTCGTAGTTTTAGTGTTTCAAGTATTATGAGGAAAGTCTTGATTTATAGTAGCTGAAAAAAGTAGGATGAAAGAATGCAAATATATCAACTATGATTTACAAAACCATTGTTGGCTGGACCGGCATGCCAGCCCTATATCCGCAATGCTCTGTCACTGACTGAGTGATAGAGTTGCACCATTGGTCAGAGTGAGTGATGACGTGGCTGTTGTTGTTTCCCCATTGGGCGGCCAAACACTTCCTGGCTACACCTGATTGGACGAAAGCTTTCAGTTGTGGGCTGGCTGCTTTTGGATTTCAAACTGGACCCACATGGCGACCGCCTCACAAACGATCTCATTTAAAGGTCCAGTGTGTGTTTTGTGGCATCTAGTGGAACGGACTTGGTAGAAATTGAATATATAATATTCAAAAGTATGTTAATGACCTGAAAATAATAATTGTTGTTTTCGTTCACTTAGAATGAGCCGTTTATAGCTACATTTGAGCAGGTCGCCTTCCGTGTTCAATACGTTTTACAATAATGTCCGCCCGCCAGGGATGTCCCGACATCACAACTGAAAATTACATTTATAGCAGCGTAGCGCTACTGTGGTGGTGTGCTAAAATAATCTCAATAACACTAGTTTGAAAGTGTTGTGTTTGGATATTCAACAGATATTGACGCTCTGAATTAGCGATGTGACATGGTGAACTAAGGACGGTATCACCGGTATGAGTCCCGTGTGTCTAGCGGTGTCTACCTGCTCAGGAGACTTCCAAGTGTAACCGTCGGGCAGCAGCACTCATCTCTATAGAGCCATCGTTTGGTCAATATTTTTACAAAATAGGCAAATTACCCTCCTAACTAAAGTGCAATTAAACCGGATACGTCTCATGTTACAAAATGTACCGAATGGATATAACATTAAAATGGCTGTTTAGAAGTGTATCCTGCTAGCGCTAGAACAGTAAAAACCAGTGCGTGCCAGTGGAGCTCCAGTGTGAATGTAACACATATACTGTATACAGGTGACTTTCCATATGTGGACATTGGTGAAACTATTGCAAGCACAAAAAAACAAAATGAGTACACTGCATGTACTGCATGCAGTACATGCAGTTTTTTACCTGCTTTTTCCTGTTGTAGAGCTAGCAGGATACACTTCTAAACAGTTTAATGTTATATCCATTCAGAACATTTTGTAACGTGAGACGTATCAGGTTTAATTACGCAATCACTCATAGCTGTGATCGCGTCTTTAGTTCCCCGCATCAGATCACTGTAATTCGGAGAGTGAATATCTGTGAATATCTGAATTAAAAAAAAAACACTTTCAAACTACATAAACTTCTATTGAGATTATTTTAATACACCACCACAGTAGCACTATGCTGCTAAGAACCATTCGAGCATGTTAACGAACCATTAACATGCTCGAAGCTGATTCTACCCGCACTTCTATTTCATTTTAGTTTGTGTTGCATTGTTCATTGTTTTTATTTAGTTTCGTTTTTTTTAAAAAACTTTTTATTTTTATTTCAGTTAACAACATTATTATTTAATTATTTCTGTATTTTTTTTTTTTTTCAACTCTAGATTTAGTTTTAGTCTAAGTTTTTGTTAACTATAATACCTCTGGATGGGACAGGTATGAGATGGAATTTTTCACAATCCTCCACAGGTGAGGAGGCTGTGTTATTTAAGAGGCGGTCAATAGATTTAAAGTGGACAAGCAGTTGTGTAGTTTTCCACCTACGCTCTGCTTGTCTACATTCTCTTTTCACAGAGCGGAGGTCATCATTTATCCAAGGAGATAAATTGGTGTTACAAACTGTTTGGACTTAAGAGGGGCAGCGGCTTCCAGAGCAGACATACATAAATAATGAAAATGGTTAACCAAGTGTCATGTATAATGTGAAAACTAGGTAAAGGGTATGGCCACGATTATGGATGGGACCCTTTACATGTTGTAAAAAATTAAGACTGAGTAACACTGATAAAAATGGTTACTAGCGAAGTTATTACTCCATTTTGTCATGTTATGTCGAGCCTTCTTAGTATTTTAAAAAGAGCGATTTTGATGTGTATTAGTAGTATGCTCGGAGTGCCTGTACCAAACCCATTTAAAAAGCCATTTGACCCGAAACCGAAACAACCATCATTCTTAAAAGTGCAGCTTTTGTGGTAAATATCCTTTTAAATGAAAGTTTGACTCGTGTACATTCACAAAAATACCCTAGATTGCATTTTGGCGACAGTTTCGCTTTAACTCCTACTCAGTATGTGTTTTTGGACACATACCATTTTTTTTGGCTAAAACACAGACTTGACATTTAATGTAAAAGTTATTGCACCCAAAAGTAACTTAAATTGGAGTTGTATAACTTTGATCATAAACAACTCTGAATTAGCCCGAACAGAGGCCTGTGTGTGAACCCTCTAAGATGGTCCCTCATTTCAATTTAAATAAGGTAATACATATGTAATGCATCCTCTATGTTTTTAGTATTATGTAAGTAGTAAGTAGTAAGTATGAGTATTTAGTATGAGTATACAAGTGGAATTATACTAAACCCAACAAAGCTAAATTCACAATTGTCAGCAATTCAGAAGATGGTGGAAGAGAATACTGACATGCTTGCCTCATTTAAATTTGTTGGCAGTACAGAGTATACAAATCTTCGAGACAAAATGAAGGAATCTCTGACAAACCCGGATTCTGAACCATATGGAACTCAATGGCGCAAGAGAAAATTGAGAGAACAGTACCAGGACAATGTACATTTCACTGAAGAGGAAGGCCTCCATGGCATAGTGACAATGAGAAAGAAGACATCACAAATACTACGGTCTTATTTCAGCGAAAAAGAAAAGGATGGGGAATCCCAGAAACAAGCGATCATTCAAACAGCTGCGCGATTGATCAAAAGTGATATCAAGTCCAATGTCCCATCCGTTACGGATCAGTATCCGAGCACACAGTCACTTGAGCTTGACTCTGCCCTTTTGTTTGTTCCTGAGACTCTGCGTACACTTTTGGATGGTCTTTTTGTGGGTAAGGAGACAAGCAGAAAGGTTGCAGGAATTGGACAGGTAATTGTCCAGGCAGTACGACCACGTGCTGTGGTAGCTCCATTACAACTTGGCTTTGCAGTGCAGGCACATCATATGTATCGGTCACAATTCCTGGTGGATACCCTTCATGGAATGGGATTTGCTTCATCATACAAGGAAGTTTTACGTTTTGAAAAGAATGCAGCAGATTCAATTGCCCCAGATATGTTAGCGGATGACATAGATGTGCTAGACATGGCACTTATTTTTGCTGGGGACAATGTTGACCACAACATCCTTACTATTGATGGTAAGGGGACCTTCCACGGAATGGGAATCATAGCAGCAATCACTCCAAGGTGAATAAATTACCGTATCATTCCAAGGAGACATATTACCAATCTAGATTTTGCAGTGCAAAGTAAAATCCCAGTCATCGAATATCGCTTTGCGAAACATGTGCGCCAAACCATCGTGTTCAACGACCTCCCAGCACTGATCTACTGTGACAGAACAGTTGATGTCCTGTGGGAGCTCTCACTGAACTTCAAACAAGAAACCCCAGGGTGGCAGGGAATGATGCATATCATTCATCAAGGATTAGAACACCCAGGCCAATCATCAGTTGTGTTCCTGCCAATGATTGACCTGTACTCTGGAGACAAAACATGTATTTTGTCTACCTTGTATTTTGTTTGTGACCTGGCTATCAAACACAATGCTCCACCCATTATTACGTTTGATCAGCCACTGTACTGGAAAGCAGCAGAGGTCATCATGGATGCACCAAAGAGTAGTCCCCTGAAAAGCATAGTCTTAATGCTTGGAGGTTTTCATACTTTTATGAACCTACTTGGTGCAATAGGCACACTGATGGAAGGTACAGGACTCAGGAACATTATGGAAGAAAACCCGTTTTTGGAATATCCTTCAAACGGGCAAGACCGGGCAAAAACCCTTGCAGATAACTCCACCATCAAAGTTGCAAAAGACTGAACCATTGATCCTGCTTTGCTGTTCCAACGGTTCCTGATCATTTCGAAAACTGGACAGTTTTCACTGGAAGATGTAATGAGCAATGAGCTCTGCTCATTTCCTGCAGCCCTGTTCGAAGGCAAGGAGATCTTCCATAAAGCCAACAAGCCCCAACTAGTGCAGGCAGTCACTGAGTTCTCAAGCAAGAAATCTAACAAAACTGTCCTGGATTCCATCCCACCAACTGAGCATTATGTCCTTGAAGGTGGCTCCCTGGTTCACCGCTTGGCATGGAAAAGGGGTGACAGTTACGGTACCATTGCACAGTCATATGCAGACTTTACCATACGCAATTATGGTAAAGCAACAGTCATTTTTGATGGTTATAGCGAAGATCCTTCCATCAAAGACAATACTCATATGAGACGTGGTGCAAACACTCACCCCATTGTTAAATTCAATGCAGAGACTGAGTTTGTGGGAAGAAAGGATGATTTCCTTTCCAGATCTTCCAACAAACAAGGACTGATCAATCTTATGACCATGGAGCTGGAGAAGAAGGGCTGCACTGTTATCAATGCATCAGGTGATGCAGACGTTGACATTGTCAAAGCTGCAGTCAAGGCCTCAGAACATCAGCCCACAATCTTGATGGAGAGAGGATACAGATTTGCTCATTCTTCTCCTCTACTATGCTGGGACGAACAATAGAGGCCTCTATTTTCGTTCAGACAAGTCCAAAGCCACTAAAGTGTACAACATTAGTGAGATAAAACAAGTCCTGGGTAGTGACTTGTGTTCCCAATTGCTGTTTGTTCATGCCTTCACAGGATGTGATACAACTTCACATTTTGCATTTCAAAAACTTGTGAATGGGGAATCAACCATCCAGTGCTGTGCAAATGTGTTTCTGCTCCCACATCGAGCAAGGAATGTCATAGAGGACCATGGGACCAAGGCCTCTTTGCGCTACAACCTATTCAGCAAGAAAATTGTTACCGCCAAGTCATTTGTTACCCCAGAACGTCTGCCTCCAACTGAGTCCTCAACCAAATATCACTGCCAAATAGTGTACTTCCAGATCATGGTGTGGATTGCAGTGATGCCAGTAACGCGTTAAAGAAGCACTATGCAACTCGTTTATCAAAAATAACCTTAACCATGCAGGTTGAGAGTCGTTCTGATCGTTCTACAACACTTTCTGGGTTGTTTGGTGGGTGTTTCATCTCCACCTGTTGGTTCCCCGCGGAAAAACAGAACATGCAACTTCATGTGGCCGTCCCGGCCACTTACGGATGTGACCTCAGCGGAAGTATCCAATCGCGCCTCGAAAATGTAGTCAGATTGTAGTTTCACTGCTTTACGGTAGACCTGGGCGGGGGTGCCAAACATGGGTCCGGCTGAATATAAAGAGTCAGTTGCAAGGCAATTCTGGATCAATCGACAAATCCACTATGGATCCATCAAGACCCAAGAGGGGAAGGTCGGAGGAATCGAAGAATAAGAGAAAGGATTATGATAAACAAAGAAACCAGACACGAGTGAACATAGGGCGAGCTTATGCGGAATGGCGTCAACTGAGAGACTTGGAAGAATGCAAAACGGACGCCGACTTGGCTGTCTTGCTGCTGAAATTGTAAGTAGCCTACCCTTGGATGAACTTCGTTTTTGTAATGTGGTTTGAGAGTCTGTTGAACAATGTGTTTTGCTCGACCGTTTTATTGTGAGCCCTGTATGTGTTTAGCTTGGTTGCTTCATGGCTAGCTTGCTAGCTAGTGAGGGTTTATCCTAGCAGTGACTTGCTACCACACATGTTTGTTTGCGGTCCGAATCCAGGTTCTCGTTGTGTATTACTATTTATTTATCGAAGTGGGGGGTGGGGGGCGTTGTCAATGAGTTTTTACGACAGTGTTGTAGGCCTATTCCGAAGCTGCAGGGGGAGCTCTATAGTGAGAAATGCGAGCCCAATTCCGGCGAAAACCCAGAAACAGCGGAGGAATAACCGAGTTGCATAGCGCACCTTTAATTAGTAACGCGTTACTCTAATATGACCACGTTTTTCAGTAACGAGTAATCTAACGCGTTACTATTTCCAAACCAGTAATCAGATTGAAGTTACTTATCCAAGTCACTGTGCGTTACTATTTTTATCATTTGCAATTTTCCTTAAAAAGATGCTTTCTTCTTGCGTCTCGGGGAGTGACATTATGCATGCGGTTTCACAGTTTTTGACGAGGTTTGGGCTGGAAAATCTCGCTGTCACCTGACACTGCCAAGCAACCAGCGGCACAAACGTCAACAACAACAATGGAGGGAGGAGAGAGATGCGCGTTTACTCGGTGGAAATATAGTCACTATTTTGACTTTGTGTCAATGAAAGATGATAATATTAAGGTTTGGTGTACACTCTGTGCTGGCGACAAAGTGTTATCCAGCTTCAAAAACACTACCGTATTTTCCGCACTATAGGGCGCACTGGATTATAAGGCGCACTGTCAATGAATGGTCTATTTTCGAACTTTTTTCATATATAAAGCTCTAGATTGCTAGACGCATTAAGCGAAACAAAACAGTCAGTTAAGTCAGTCAGTCAAACTTTATTAAACACGTTCACAGTAACTCTCAACATTGTTCAAATGTTAATGAGCATATTCACAATAACTCCCAACCTTGTTCAGTTGTAACACGTAAAAAAAACAGTCTGATATCGCTGAATCAAACGTTAGCGTATTCACAATAACTCCCAACCTTGTTCAGTTGTAACACGTAAAAAAAACACAGTCTGATATCGCTAAATCAAACGTTAGCGTATTCACAATAACTCCCAACCTTGTTCAGTTGTAACACGTAAAAAAAACACAGTCTGATACTGCTAAATCAAACGTTAGCGTATTCAGTTTGAAGTCCACGTCGTAAGCCTGTCTCTTGACAGGTGCCATTTTGGGGTCTTTATACACACACACTGTAATATTATGGTGAAGCACGTGTATTACTCCGCGACGCTCCTGACTACGGTAGCCATAACAACCAGAATTAATCCATATATAAGGCGCTCCGGATTATAAGGTGCAGTGTCGTTTTTTGAGAAAATGTAAGGCTTTTAAGTGCGCCTTATAGTGCGGAAAATACGGTACTTCAAATTTGAAGAAGCATTTGGAGTCGCAGCACGGTACAGTGAAACTTAAAGAGAAAGTCCCACCAGTCAAGTCAAGTCAAGTACATTTATTCGTCTCCCTTGGGAGAAATTTGATTTAGAGACAGGGTACTGCTGCATAGACAGACATAGAACATACAAAGACAACACTATGTAAAGACAGTATAAACAACCAAACAGAAAAGAGGGTACATAACCGGCAACCAGGTAAGGACCAAAGTGCAAGAGGATCAGAACTGCCCTACCTGATAGTTAAGGTGCTAGTACACAAAAAAAAAAAAAAAAGAATAATAATAATAATAAAAATGCTGGTACAGATTTGGTTAAAAGTATAGTTCTAATATATATTTAAAGTGTAATTCACAATAAAGTGCTAATGCATATTAAAGTGCAGAGTGCACAATAAAGTGCCAGTGCATATCAAAGTGCTAGAACAAACATTTCAGATGTAGTACACATTAACCATGCTGATACATACATACAGCTGCTGGTACAGTGTACAGTTCTGGTACTTACAGAAACTTACAAAACCTCCCTACATTTGCTCATTAATGAGCTTGACTGACACTGGGACAAAGGAATATTTGAGCCGGTTGTATTTGCATAAAGAGACCCTGTATCTTCTCCCTGAGGGCATTTGTGAGTATTCAGAGAACAACACATGGGAACTGTCATTTAGAATGTTTTTTGCCTGAGTGATGACAGCCTCATTGAACAGTTCCTGAGGGTTAAGGGGGGAGTGACCCATAATCTTGCCCGCTACTCTGACCAGGTTGAGAATCTGTGATTTACATTTGACACTTAGATTCCCAAACCAACTGGTGATACCGTACCGTAAGATGGACTCTATTGCTGCCCTGTAAAAAATTAACATTATGTTTTTGCTGACACCAAACAGCCGCAGTCTACGTAAGAAGTGGAGGCGCTGATGAATTCTAGCGCATACAGTGGCTACCTGTGTCTGCCAGCTCAGGTCACTGTCAATGTGAATGCCTAGGTACTTGCATGAGGTTAGCTGATTAATGTTATTACCGTGTATGGTCACAGGGCTTCGGTCACCAGTTGATTTGGGATCAAATAGCATTTCTACAGTCTTACAGGTGTTAATGTGTAGTTTATGGTTGTCGCACCAGTCCACAAACCTGTCCACGGCTTCTCTGTGGATGGATGAGTCGGAGTTCTTAGTGAGCAGACTAAGAACAGCCGTATCATCCGAAAACTTCACAACATATTGATTAGGCTCAGAACTAACACAGTCATTTGTGTACAGAATAAACAAAAATGGTGAACTGACACAACCCTGAGGGGCCCCAGTACTGCATATTTCTGTATTTGATAGGGAGGAGTTAAACTTGACCTGCTGTGGCCTCTTGGTGAGGAAAGAGTGGTACCACCTGATTAAAAATGGATTTACATTCAGGTGAGCTAATTTCCTTAAAAGAATATGTGGCTGGATTGTATTAAAAGCAGAGCTAAAATCAATAAGGAGCAGTCTGGCATATGCACCTGGGGTTTCAAGGTGTTTCAGTGTAAGGTGCATTATAGTCGATATGGCATCACTTGTACTACGTTTCTTTGTATATGCAAACTGGTATTTATCTAACACTGGCTCAACCTCTGCACGAAGTGCATTTAACATGAGTCGTTCGAGGGCCTTGAATACATTAGAAGTTAATGCAACAGGCCTGTAATCGTTGTCCTCCCGAGGACATGCCTTTTTTGGAACTGGAATTATAATGGACTTCTTCCAGATCTCAGGTACAGTGTGTTTGTCAATAGAGAGTTGGAACAGCTGGTGCCATGCCGGAGTCAATTCCTCTGCGAATGTCTTTAAAAGAAAAGTGGACATATTATCTGGCCCTGTCGCTTTTTTCAAGTGCATTGATTTAAAAACCTTGGTTACAGCACATGGATCTATAAAAATCCTGTCTTTCACATTACAGTTAACATTATCCAAAACAACACAGCAGTCCCTGTTGTTATCAGATTCAAAACGGTATAAAATTGGTTCAGTACATTTGCTTTTAAAATTTCATCCTGTGCAAACAAGGGCTTCCTTTTGGCCTCCATGTTTGTCATTCCTCTAATTGAGTCCCACAGTTTCTTAGAGTTGTTCATGGACAAATCTCGTTCTGCCCGCTCCTTGTACTGCAGCCTAGCTGCTCTCATGTGTTGATTGAGCTCTTTTTGAGCTGTTCTGACTCCCTCTGTGTCGCTAAGTTTAAAGGCAGACTTTTTCCTCCTAATACAGTCCTTAATGTCTCTTGTGATGTAAGGTTTATTGTTCGGATATATCTTAACAGTTTTCTGTGGAATAATGGAGTCAACACAAAAGGAGATGTAGGCAGTTGTGGATTCTGTTGCTCTGTCGATGTCAGCATCCTTGAAGAAGACGTCCCAATCTGTAGAGAGAAAACATCCCTTCAGTTCCTCAATTTTGTCGTCCGACCACACCTTTACAGTTCGGGTTTCTGGTTTGCTGGACTTAAAGACTGACCGATATGTGGGTAGCAGATTAATAGCATTGTGGTCAGAGTTTGCAAGAGGAGGTTTGGCTCTGGCTGTATAAGCATCCCTGACATTGCCATAGCACTTGTCTAGAATGTTATTTTTCCTGGTGTTACACTTTACATATTGATAAAACCCAGGTAGACTCTTGTTCAGGCTGCAGTGATTAAAATCCCCTAATATCAGTATTGGGGCGTCAGGTTTGTTCTGTAGGTGACGATGGACACAGTCAGCAATTTGGTTTGCTGCTCTGTTGGCATTCCCACTTGGTGGGACATAGACGGCGCACACAAAAATGTTACTAAATTCTCTAGGCAGGTAGTGTGGACGTAAAGTGACACACAATAGTTCCAAGTCCGGGTTGCATATAGTGTCTCTTATTGCAACGTTTGAGCACCAACTGTCCTTGATATAAATGCATACTCCTCCTCCTACTACTTTGCCCGAGTTTTCGTCTCTGTCCAAGCGAACATGGGAAAACCCGTCTACCTGTACGAAATTGTCTGGTACATCTCTGCTAAACCATGTCTCTGTGAAAATCATTAGACCTGACTCACGGTATTCATAGCAGCCCCTGGCCAGTAACCGTAGTTCATCCAGCTTGTTCCTCAGGGAGCGGGAGTTGCAAAGTAGCATTTGCGGTAGCGGTAGCTTGCTAGCCCTCCGGGTGCGCTGTCTCACGCCGCCTCTCTTGCCCCTCTTCCTCGCCTTGCCATCGCGACGATGGCCTGCACCGTGGTGCCGGCATAGCTCCCTGGGCACGTCGTTGAGTAGTCCTGCCGATGGTAGGGCTGCGCCGTCCCGCAGTGCCAGCAGCTCGGTTCCGCTATACGTTAGCTGGTTGATGATCCCATCCGCAAAACACTGGATGACCCGGCCAGACAGAATTAGCCACGCCAATGCTATCCGCTCCATTCCCTTCTGTCTCATGTCGCATATGTAAAGTAAACGGTTTAGAGCTCGAATAACTTTCTGCGTATGTCTTGCACATTGTGCCCACCGGACACCGACATAAACCGGGGACATTAACGGAGACATGACGAGTAGTACGAATAAACAAACAATTTGCAGCAAGAACCCTCCTCCATGTCGCCGGCAGAGCAGCGCCATCTTGGTGGTGCTGGTGCAAAACAGAGAGCTACGACTAATTCAGGAGGTCCCCCACCCAAACAACAAAAGTTGAGGCGGCGGGGGGTGTTGTCGGCAGCTGCTGAATGTAACTAATAAAGTAACTTGTAATCTAACTTAGTTACTTTTAAAATCAAGTAATCAGTAAAGTAACTAAGTTACTTTTTACAGGAGTAATCAGTAATCCGATTACTTTTTCAAGGTAACTGTGGCAACACTGGTGGATTGGAAAGGAAGGTGACATGAACACAGTCGATTGGGGATGGAAACTGGTGGAGAACCAGTTCCTGCCAGTTATGACCAATAAGACTGCTGCCCCAGAAGGCCTCCTGAAAATGATCCACTGTAATTGCACAACTGCCTGCCGAACACAACGGTGCAGTTGCAGGGCATATGGACTACCATGTATGCCTGCTTGTGGACCATGTCAAGTTGGGAATTGTGAGAATCACTATAATCAACCTCTATGGGAGGAAGAGAGTGACGACCAGGGTTCTAAATTAACACCCGCCAACCCGCCAAATGCGGGTTAAAAATCATTTTGGCGGGTGTTAATAAAATCTTACTAGCCAGTTTGGCCGGTGATGCATGAGGCAATCATGTCAGTCAGAGCCGCTCTACTGTTCTCGCTCCCTGGGCAGTACTGACTACATTTCCCATGAACACTGTCGTGATGCTACGTGATGACGTATAAGACGCCCATTGGCTGCGCGCAGGCAGTGCAACCAACCAGCGCGAGTAACCATGGAAACAGAAAACACAAAGAAGAAGAAGAAAAAGAAAAAGAATGAATGAACGAAGCAGAAACTATCAAAAGAAGGGAGCTAAAGTAAATTAAAAAGTAACGTTAGCCTAAACGTAAACTAAATGCGGCGGTGGTTGGTTGGACAGACTGGGGGCGAGAAGAGGTAGGAGGCGTGTGTGTCCAAGAGAGCTGCTCTCCTCGGACACATTACTCTGAAGCCCCGGTGACGGTCTGGAAGTGCGGATACAAAAGAAAACAATTTGGCTAGTGGAAATTCTGATTGGCTGGTAACTTTAGAAAGTTACCAGCCAAATTGGCTGGTAATCAAAAAAGTTAATTTAGAACCCTGGTGACGACTAATGGTCTATCTAGTGAAGGTCACAGTGCAAAAGAATATAGAGGAAAAAAAGAGGAAACAACTGAAGAGAATAGAAAAAGATATGTATAAATAAGAAAAGTATTAAAAAAAATCTAAAAAACAAAAGGCAAACAAAAAAAACGCATTAAAAAAATATTTAAAAATGTATAAAAACAATAAAACACAAAAAAATGAAAGGGGTTAGCGGTACTGAGCCTTCACGTGGCAGCCCTGTTTTGACTAATTTTACAGTACCACACAGTTCTAATGAATTTATTCTTTATTTTATTCAAAAGAATGGTTATGAACCACAGAAACCACCACCACAAGGCAAAACGATATGAGAAAGGAGAAATATGCAATTACTTCAGGGAAATTGTACTTATTTTACTATGAATATGCTTGTAACCAATTGTTTTAATATATAATTGTACTTGTAATCACTTATCTATCATGCAAATATGCTAATTAGAATATTACATGGCCAAAACATGTATCAGGCACCAGTATTCCTGGTCTAGGAGGAATATAAAGGACTAATGGTAATTTTTGCGACCTGGCGGCGGCCATTTTGAAAATGGGGCCTTTCTTGGTATCAAACTTTGGTAAACTTTTAGTATGTTTATAAGTACATCTGATACTACTGTAATCCACTGAGAAACCTTTTGTTAGAATTAGTTTGGGGTCAAGTCATATTTGCAGCTGACTAATATACCGTCCACCAAAATACTGTTTGGTGGACGGTAAATGACAATGGCCACCATGGCTACTTAATCTAGGGGAGTTAAAATAGCAAAAATGTGGGGGGCATAGCTCTAAAGGTTGACTCCATTCTCCTTCCTTCAGCCAGGTTTCACTTAAGAAAAATACATCTAATTTCTGGGACAAAAAATAAAATAAGACAAATATCTTATTAGAGAGGGACCTAACATTTAACTGACCAAGGGGACTTAAATGGAGTGGAGTTATCAGGGTTAGGGCTAGATTAAAATATGTAGTGTATATAGAGTATGTAGTGTTTGTGTGGCCTGTTATTGATTTTAACTGGGATGTTAGAAAGGCTCTCTGAATTGTCATAGGAATTATCTATGCTGTAGGGGAAGCTGGTGGTTCAAACAGGAGGTGACGAGGTCACTGGGGACGAAGAAGGGCAATCAGTGACAGGTATGGAGACCACAGCTGTTGTGGTGCAAGTTGCGGTCAGTCAGGGATGTGAGGTTGTGGTAACTGCATGAACATTTTTTTATTTAATATGTCTGACGATGGAATGTAGGAGTGTGCAGTGGGGGCAGAAAGCATGGTCACAGCTCTGGGAGCGTGTACAATGTACACCTTAAAGGTTGCTGGATTTTGTCTGTGCAGGCACAAAAAAGTCAGAGATCACATTCACATTAATTTTGACTCCGAAACAGCAGATTCACCAGATATATAAACAGGAGCATGTTCAATGTTTACACATTACAGACCTACGATGACTGACCATCCAACACACTTTAGTGGCCATGTAAACTCAGCAATCAGTATGTAAATACCCTTGGAGTATGATATGTTGACTTCTTGTTTCGCACTTGAACTGACTTATATTTGACCAGAAATACTACCTGGACGGTTAGGTAAAAAAGTTTATTGGAATGCCGTTCTATGAAAGTTGGCTTTTCATTTAGTTCAAGCACGAAAATCCCTTTCACACATATGTGCCGACTACGTAACACAAATGTTTTATGACAAAAATGATTAATTTCATACATATTGTGGTAACCTGAATAATAAACCATTGACCAAATGTGTTATATGATTCACAACTGTACATGTTTAGGTCAATTGTCAAACATGTACAGCAACACAAGCTTCTCTAGTTTCTCTAGGCAGCTTACACATGGGAAACCTAGCTTACAGGAACAGTGATGAAGATGTCACATGTTAACCAAGTATAATGTACAGCAATCCGGTCATTATTGAGCCGGTCATAATGGATAATGTACAGCGAGTCGCTGTACATTATCCCGCTTATTACACAGCTAATTAATAAAGAAATCCATAATTTGAATGTATATATATATATATAGAGAGAGAGAGAGAGAGAGAGAGAGATTCTATAGTTGGAAATAGCATCCATAGCAGTCAACAGGTGTTACTCGCACTACTTTTGTGGTCTGCTTTTCACAAATAACAGACCGTAGAATATCAATTGACCAATCCGAATCACAGACTGTCCTCCAACTCATACGCTCACTGTTGTCGTTTTGCATGCACCCGAATTTACGACTCATTGTTACGTTTAGCGTAACCTCCGGCCCTAAAAGGCTGATTCCACTTTTCGTTGTACGGCCGTTAATATGTCACTTTATTAAGTTTTAAAAACATTTCAGGCGAGAAAGTAACAACGTAGATCCCAAATACGTAGTCAATTTGTCCAAATATAGCCTATTTTAAAATGTGTTTCCGACGTTGCTATACAACTGTCATGCTAGCAACGGTACGAAGTAAACTCATTTCCGGCTGTAATAAATATAAGCGTAGAGACAGTGACAATGCAGTGACAATGCTTTTGTTTTGAAGACAGGATATGAAAACCTCTACTTCTAGCTAACTTTACCCTAACCCTAACCCCTAACTCTAACCCTAACCCTAACCCCTAACTCTAACCCTAACCCTAACCGTAACCCTAACCCTTAATATCACCCACAATGCTCATCGGCGAAAAACCCTAACCCTAACCGTTAGTATCACCCACAATGGTCATCGGCGAAAAGTATCCGTTTCCCCTTGTCACGGACAGGGGGCGCTGGGGGCGCTCTTTGGAAAAAACGCTCCAGTGGGTCGTATTCTAGTGCATGAACAAACGACAACAGTGAGCGTATGAGTTGGAGGACTTGTTGCCGAATCAAGTATTCAACAAAGCCATGTAATAAGTAAGGGATAATCCACGACGAGGTGTGCATGTATCGAAAAACAATGCACGACGCGGGGGCTAAGGTGTGCAATCAGTGGATTGCACACCTTGTTGTGGGAGTGGATTATCCCGCTTATACCATGGCCACTTACGAATCAATAAAAATATAAGGGTGTTCATATTTTTCATTCATATTTTGGGGTAAGTCTGTCTCATAAGTACAACTTTTAGCTCGCACTACTTTGTGTGTGCCTGTAAACAAACGGCAAATGACCAGATAAATATATGGGTCTGACTAATGCCTAATTTCAGTTAACATGAGATTCATATGGAATGCGGACGTTACCTTATTACTCCAGTAAATAGAGACGACCTTAGTAACGACATGGCAACGTTACCTTATTACTCCAGTAAATAGAGACGATCTTAGTAACGACATGGCAACGTTACCTTATTACTCCAGTAAATAGAGACGATCTTAGTAACGCCATGGCAACGTTACCTTATTACTCCAGTAAATAGAGACGACCTTAGTAATGACATGGCAACGTTACCTTATTACTCCAGTAAATAGAGACGATCTTAGTAACGCCATGGCAACGTTACCTTATTACTCCAGTAAATAGAGACGACCTTAGTAACGACATGGCAACGTTACCTTATTACTCCAGTAAATAGAGACGATCTTAGTAACGACCTGGCAACGTTACCTTATTACTCCAGTAAATAGAGAGAATCTTAGTAACGACATGGCAACGGGGAAGCTTTCTAAACCTAGTCCCCCCAAGTCCAAGTTGACAGTTGTTAACGTTTTGTTTTTTAATTTTTAGAGCAATGATGAGGCATAACTTTGCATTATTTTTCGAAAAAGAATGTACATCTCCCCAGCCAATCAGAATCGAGTATTCATCCAGGCCATGGTATAATAACAAGTAAATGTATTAGCAAACATTATAACACTCTGTAATACTGTTATTATGTTTGCTTCAGTAACCATGGTTGCTGTGAGCTAAGGGAACTCTGTCCCTCTTTGTCTCAGGCTGCTGCTGATGATGGGGGTTTTGTTCTGCTGTGGCGCAGGCTTCTTCATTCGCAGGAGAATGTATCCGTCACCACTCAGCGACGAGCCCGCCTTCAACGTCTCCTTCACGAGACAGGCCGTCTCCACACCAGGTAACATTAAACTATTCGTGTTGTAGTATTTTACAACGGTATGGCGGCATATCACTGCCAAAAATCACAAGCAAAAATTACTTGATGCATGCGTACAACTAACACATCTGTGCACACTAATTATTGCAAGCACAGAGAAATACTGCACATGTGCAGTATTTCTCTGCTTATGAAAGCAATAATATAGCCTGCTAGGATAAACATTAATTGAGCGCGCACACACAAGCATGCAACTGATGCCCCCGTGCGCACAAATGCTACTCGCAAAGTGTTTTCCTGCTCACTCGGATATTTTTTGTGCTTGTGCGGGTGGTTTCCTTTTTGACACTAAGTGGGTGGAGCCAGCCATGGTAACGTGACCAGATTTCTGAAATGAAAAACATTTGCAGTTTTGCGGTCCATGTTTCAACAAAATATGTTAATATTTCTGAAATGAAAAAAAGGGGACATATATTCACATTTGGCGTATTGGTACATGGTAAATGTAGTACTGTAGGCCTAGTAAAAGATTGGGGAGTACATGCCCAATGGTTTACTATGATGTGTTTTAAGCTTTGGTAAACCACCCAAAAACAATACGCAGTAGCTACTCGAATAGGGAATTGTTTTATATTGTGTTGATAGCCTATATTTTATGATCGGTCATGTCTGCTTATGGTATAAAGTCACATCACAACCTATCAGATAGACACGAGACTAATTAACAGATGTCTCAAAATGAATATTCATGAGCAAGCAGAAACAGGGACTGTCCGAATCTCTTGTGGAAACGCTGTCAAGTCACATGCTCAGCTCAGACGTCTCCAGTCGTCAACCAATATAAAGCAAGGGGGAGGAGGGGGTGTAATATGAAAATGTACCGGAACATTGCCGAGCTGTATGCTTCGTAGCACTTGCAATTATCATGAAACATGATCATTCTTATATAAACATAATGAAATAGAATATAATTTACCAACTACTTAACTCTGTTAATATATCATGCAAATATCATCCATTTAACACCATAATAATGCAAAATATAGCTGCATGCAGCGATGGGGGGGCCTAGCAGAATAGCAGCAAAGCAGGCAAGCTAATGCCAGCTCCGGAAGGTGTCATGAGTCCATATACCAAGTTTCGTGTCGATACATCAATGCATCGCAGAGATATTGGGCCACTTCCTGTTTGGCAACTTCGCCGCTGAGTTTGATTGGCTGTTACGGCAAAACAGTTTGAAGTTCAGACATGAAATTTGAACTATCAACCAGGCATGGTCTGAAAACCATATCCACCAAATTTCGTGTAAATCAGTCAAAGTATGTGCCCTCTGTACTTATACGCATATTTTTAACAAAAATCAAAATGGCCGCCAGATTTTTATGCAAACGCACACAGGCCTTTAGCAAATGTACTGGGATGTCTGAGAGTATCAGTCAACACTGGAATTAAGGACAAAGTCCAAAGCAATATGAAGATATGAGCAAAAATGCATTTTTGCTAATTATAGCGCCCCCCAAAGGTCAAAGGTCACCAAAATTATTGGGCCTCTCAAAGAAGGGGTCATGAGTCTGTGTTAGAAGTTTGAAGTCAAAACATCAAACGGTTGCCGAGATATGGCCTCACTTCCTGTTTGGTGGTGTCGCCGCTGAGTTTGATTGGCTGCTGCGGGCAAACGGAAGCGAAATAGAAAAATCCATGTGATAACTTTTGTGCGGATTGGTCTGAAGATAGTCTGTGTTGATTTTCATGAGAATTAGTCAAAAATTGTGACCGCTGAATCTTTTTTTTCACTTTCGACAAAATCAAAGATGGCGGAAAATCTATTATGACGCATTATGACGTCATAGGGTGCGTTGAACTCGGCGTGGCCCAAGGATTCCAATGATACCTTGTTTGTGAATATTGGATGAATGGGTCAAAAGTTATAAACATGAATGCATGTCCAACTTTGACCTGTTGGTGGCGCTAGAGCTCATGGGCTAGCGACCTCAAATTTGCTGTGAGGGCTTATGGGACTGTCCTGAATCAGTGTGCCAAATTTCACAACTCTTTACCATGGGGTTCAATGGGCTGCCATAGATTCCCATGGCAGGATAATAATAATAAATATAGCTGCAAGCAGCAATGAGGGACCCATGCCAATCGGGCGATCAATGGAATAATAGATCCGTCAAACCGTTCCCAAGATATAAGCTCACATCGAAATCGGGGCCTTCGCCGCTGAATTCGATGGGCTGTAGCGAACGCACGAAGTCGAAATCGAAAACGCCAGTAAGAAACTATTGTGCGGATCGGTCTGAAGATGGTCTGTGCCGATTGTCGTGAAAATCAGACAAAATTTGCGACCGCTGAAAATTTTGTTTTGCTTTCGCTAAAATCCAATATGGCGGCCGAATTCTTACGATGATGTGAAAAGTTTTGCAAGATCCTGAAAGGGGACATTCCACAGTATCAGTAGACATGAACATTTAGTGTCAAACCCAAACACGTCAAGAGGAATGAGCAAAAATGCAATTTTGTTAATTACAGCGCCCCCTAGTGGACAAATGACATCAAATTTGTTCTGCCCACTTCGGACGGAGTCTCGATGCATGTGACCAAGTTTGGTCTTCGGAAGTCAAAGCGTCGCCGAGATACGAGCAAACTTCCTAATTGGTGGCGTTGCCGCCAATGGCGATTGGCTAACGTGAAAAGTTGGCATAAACTATCAATGCGGCAACCCACAGTATCTGCAGATATCACAATTTCATTTCCAATAAAAACACATCAAGAGTTATGAGCAAAAACAATGTTTTGCTAATTACAGCGCCCCCTAGGG
>JAOPHQ010001507.1:0-71420 GCA_030340625.1 Merluccius polli | reverse complement strand
TGGTCATATCAATGCGCTTTAACATTAACATGTATATCTGCCTTGGTCATATCAGTACACTTTAACATTAACATGTATGTGTGTCTTGGTCATATCAGTACACTAACATGAACATGTATGTATGTCTTGGTCATATCAGTACACTTTAACATATCATATCAGTACACTTTAGACATACATTAACATGTATGTCTGTCTTGGTCATATCAGTACACTTTAACATTAACATGTCTGCCTTGGTCATATCAGTACACTTTAACATTAACATGTATGTCTGCCTTGGTCATATCAGTACACTTTAACATTAACATGTATGTGTGTCTTGGTCATATCAGTACACTTTAACATGTATGTGTGTCTCGGTCATATCAGTACACTTTAACATGAACATGTATGTGTGTCTTGGTCATATCAGTACACTTTAACATGTATGTGTGTCTCGGTCATATCAGTACACTTTAACATTAACATGTATGTCTGTCTTGGTCATATCAGTACACTTTAACATTAACATGTATGTGTGTCTTGGTCATATCAGTACACTTTAACATGTATGTGTGTCTCGGTCATATCAGTACACTTTAACATGAACATGTATGTGTGTCTCGGTCATATCAGTACACTTTAACATGAACATGTATGTGTGTCTGGGTCATATCAGTACACTTTAACATGTATGTGTGTCTTGGTCATATCAGTACACTTTAACATTAACATGTACAGTATGTGTGTCTTGGTCATATCAGTACACTTTAACATGTATGTGTGTCTCGGTCATATCAGTACACTTTAACATGAACATGTATGTGTGTCTTGGTCATATCAGTACACTTTAACATTAACATGTATGTCTGTCTTGGTCATATCAGTACACTTTAACATTAACATGTATGTGTGTCTTGGTCATATCAGTACACTTTAACATGTATGTGTGTCTCGGTCATATCAGTACACTTTAACATTAACATGTATGTGTGTCTTGGTCATATCAGTACACTTTAACATGAACATGTATGTGTGTCTTGGTCATATCAGTACACTTTAACATTAACATGTATGTGTGTCTTGGTCATATCAGTACACTTTAACATGAACATGTATGTGTCTCTTGGTCATATCAGTACACTTTAACATGTATGTGTGTCTCGGTCATATCAGTACACTTTAACATGAACATGTATGTGTGTCTTGGTCATATCAGTACACTTTAACATTAACATGTATGTCTGTCTTGGTCATGTCAGTACACTTTAACATTAACATGTATGTCTGCCTTGGTCATATCAGTACACTAACATTAACATGTATGTGTGTCTTGGTCATGTCAGTACACTTTAACATGTATGTGTGTCTTGGTCATACCAGTGCAGCGGTCCATGTACAAGGACCTGGTCCTGCTCCTTCAGAAGGACCGCTACTTGACCCTCTCCCAGTTGAAGACCAAGGTGACTCCATGATGTTCACATGTTTACAGATGATCCCATTGTGAGGGTTGATAATGGAAAGGGTCAGGGTTAGGTCATGATTAGGGTTAGTAGGGTTGGGTCCGGGTCAGGGTTAGGGTGAGGGTTAGGTTAGGGTTAGGGTTAGTAGGGTTAGGGTTAGGTTAGGGGTTAGGGGTTAGGTTAGGGTAAAGTTAGGGTTAGGGTAAGGTTAGGGTTAGGTTAGGGGTTAGGTTAGGTTAGGGTAAGGTTAGGGTTAGTAGGGTTAGGTTAGGGGTTAGGGTTAGTAGGGTTAGTGTTAGGGTCAGGGTTAGGGTTAGGGGTTAGGTTATGGTTAGGGTTAGCTTACTAAGGAATATGCAGTTGTAAATTTGACTATTCGTCTTTTTTGCTTTGCCAACGGTTTCAGATTTGACCTTCAGAGTCAGCGTTTGTAAAATGGGATGCAGTGTTTTTGTAACATCAGATTCTCCAACCTGGACTTTATTTCCCATCAGTTTCCCATTATGTTGCTCTCATGGACTAATGCAGAAACAATTTTTTGCAACGGGTCCAGCTTTGAGCGAGATTGCTTCCGCCGCCAGCCGTGAAGCGGCGGTAATGTAAACCTATGGGGCGTTCGCTGAAAGTGTCTTGACAACATTATGGAGAGGATCCCTGCAGAGAAATAAAATGTTTCCCTTCTTGGCTTGAGCCGGTCCGCTTGATGTCGTGTCACCCAGTCTGCCAAGGAGACTTCAGCGCGAGACGTCTCCTTGGCGAGACTCGGACCCGATAACAAGCGGACCGAGGAAGACCTCACGCTCAATACTGGACCCCAAAAATCGAGAGGTCCAAAATGACGGGAAAATCGGGTCCAGGTTTCAAAATACCTTTTAATACTCAAGGTGGTGGTTGGTGATGGCACATATGAAACCCATGTGCACTAATATGGTGCATTTACTTAATATGTAAATCCCTGAAACATAATTGAACATGTTATCTAATCTCGTCTCCACCTGTCCAAAAGGGAGAGGCGTCGTTTGAACAGGACAGTCTGGTTGAAGGTGGGAGTCTGGGGCCCATGAGCAACGGCGTGGCCTACAGGGAGGTGCGGCAGTACTGCTCCGAGCATCACCTGGTGCGCTTCTACTTCCTGACGCGCGTCTACTCGCCGTACGTGGAGAGCGTCCTGGAGGACCTCCGCTGCGGCCTCAAACCGGACCTGCTCATTGTCAACTCCTGCATCTGGGACATCTCCAGGTGTCCATCTGCACACTTTATTCTCTCATATTGTTCAGCGATATTACAGTGTGGTCACGGTAGTGCGTACTTAACAGCATCCCTCACACTAAACGTTCAAAACATTGTTCCTGACTATTTTAATTCTGTGTAGCAAACTGTCTGTCTGTCAGGTGAACCGGGACCCGGTCTTAGTGTGGGATACGTACTTTCTGAAAGGTTTTGTGTAGAAAAACCAAATAAATCAAACAAATGCAATCTCCAAAAAAATGTCAGTCGCTGCCGTTGGTATGCCAATACTGAATGCTACATGAGCTGAACGCTACGTTGTATAAAATAACTTATATTTATATATTATATATGAAAGTATTTCTGCTAGTATTTCTTAGTCCTTCACATCACGCAGTACAGTTAATACAAACCCCAGGTTGTCCAACTCCAATGAGTCCGCTTGTCGTGAAGCTGGAGTTCAACATTCATGCCTTGCTTCACAAAGCTGTGAAATAAGAAATAAGACTGAACCCCACACTGGGTCTTGATCCGAGTCCAGTCCACGACCCAGCAGCACCTCAAGTGGACTGGTCCCTTCAATTAGAGGCTGGTGGTCAAGGCAACTTTTGATTTGAATAAGTGCAATTAACGTCATACTGATTTTATTAGGTATATTATTATTTATTTATTTATATATTTATTTATATATTTTCTTATTTATTTATTTATATATGTATTTATATATATATATTTATTTTCTTATTTATTTATATATTTATTTATTTACTTATTTATTTATTTTCTTATTTATTTATTTACTTATTTTTTTTATTTTAATTTTTTAATTTTTTAATTTTTTAATTTTTTTTTAAATTTATTTGTTTGTTTATGTATTTACTTATTTTTTTATTTTTTTATTTATGTATTTAGCGTGCAGTGATGGATGTTTTGGGGGTTCCTGTGTTTCAGATACGGCCCCAACTGGTTTCCTGACTACCAGGAGAATCTCCATCTGTTCTTCGAGAAGCTGAAGGCAGTGACTGCTGACGAATGTCTCCATCTGTGGATCCTCTCCTTGCCGCTGGGCCACAAGATAACAGGAGGCTTCCTGGTCCCGGAGGTGGGGGGTCCAACCAGTCCTAGTACTAAGTGGTCTTCCTAACATATAAATTATATCAGTACATTATGTATGTGTGTGTGTGTGTATGTGTGTCAGTGAAAACTACTTTCATTTAATTTCAGTGCTACTCTGCAAACACTTGGCAGCCAGCGATGACATGTGGGAAGAAGTGGGAAGTTAAAGTGCAGAACCTTGATTTTATTTTTAGTGCAGATGCAGTAGATGAGACAAAGTTTAGTCTCTCTGATCTCTTATCTTATCACACATCACAAAATACCAAATGGTACCACAAAGAAATGCATCCGTCAATCCATACGCATGAAATGCAATTCTTTTTTTGTTTTCTGCACTGTTGATGTGCAAATGATTTTAGTATTGGAATTTGTCTTAACCCCATCCCACAAGCGATTCCAAGATTAGATATAATATAATAATAATAATAATAATAAATGGTCCTTTCTGAGCGCAGGTGGTCCTGCTTCATGCTGCTACCACAGGATACATTAGGATGGACATATTATGGGATATTATCCATGAGGGCGATATCATAAAACACATTTGCAAAGCTGCATGGGAATTGTTGGCGTTGCATTGTGTGGTTGCTTCACACCTGGGGGAGTGGGAGTCGCATGGGTCCAGTAGTGCAGTCTGATCCCACAGATCCTCCACCTGGATCACTACAGATCCTCCACCTGTAATCCCACAGATCCTCCACCTGTAATCCCACAGATCCTCCACCTGGATCACTACACAGATCCTCCACCTGGATCACTACACAGATCCTCCACCTGGATCACTACACAGATCCTCCACCTGGGTCACTACACAGATCCTCCACCTGTAATCCCACAGATCCTCCACCTGGATCACTACACAGATCCTCCACCTGTAATCCCACAGATCCTCCACCTGTAATCCCTACAGATCCTCCACCTGTAATCCCACAGATCCTCCACCTGTAATCCCACAGATCCTCCACCTGTAATCCCACAGATCCTCCACCTGGATCACTACACAGATCCTCCACCTGTAATCCCACAGATCCTCCACCTGTAATCCCACAGATCCACCACCTGTAATCCCACAGATCCTCCACCTGTAATCCCACAGATCCTCCACCTGTAATCCCACAGATCCTCCACCTGTAATCCCTACAGATCCTCCACCTGTAATCCCACAGATCCTCCACCTGGAGCGCGGCATGCAGTCCCGGGCGATGGAGGCCAACTTCTGCAGCAGCCAGCTGGCGCAGGCCTACGGTCTGGACGTCCTGGACCTGCACTTCCACTTCCGCTTCAGCCAGCGCCACCGCATGGCCGACGGCGTCCACTGGGACGCCGTCGCCCACCGCCGCACCACCGCACTCCTGCTGCGCCACGCGGCGGCGGCCTGGGGCGTCAAGATGAGCCCGCCGCCCGCCGCACCCCTGCTGCCGCGCCCCGGTCCCAGGCCGCCCGCCGGGCCCTGCTGGGGCCGACCCGGCTGGGGCCGACCTGGCGGGCCCTGCCGAGGCAGCTGGGGCCGACCCGGCTGGGGCCGACCCGGCTGGGGCCGACCCGGCGGGCCCTGCCGAGGCAGCTGGGGCCGACCCGGCTGGGGCCGACCCGGCTGGGGCCGACCCGGCGGGCCCTGCCGAGGCGGCTGGGGCCGACCCGGCTGGGGCCGACCCGGCTGGGGCCGAGGCGGCGGGCCCTGCCGAGGCAGCTGGGGCCGACCCGGCTGGGGCCGAGGCGGCGGGCCCTGCCGAGGCAGCTGGGGCCGCGCCGGGCCGGCCGGTAAGTGTTTGGGGCGCTTTGAGGGGACCGGTCCGGTCGCCGGTTGCAAAGATGTCCTCACTTCACCGGTGATTTTCTGAACCACTGGTTGTTAATACGACAGTTAAATTAACAAATGCGTCGTGTAATGTTTCCTGTTGGCAGCCGTGTTTTTTTCTTTGTACATTTTCTTGTGTCGCATTACACGTTGAGGTATTTGTTCGCTTAAAACCAGAAAGAAATGTATTTAACTTCAGTACTCTTCTGTATTTGTAGGTTTCCCCAGACGCAACTTGCCTCCTTTCCAGTGGAATCAGTTTCGACCAATCAGAGCCCACTGGCCTCCACCTCACCTGCCACCGAACCCAGGTGAGAAGTTGCTGTGTGTCATTGTAATGAATGTGTGTGTGTTTAAGACGTCTGCACCGCACCTGAACCACTTTCAGACTGCGTCGGTACTAACTTCAAGTTTTATATTGGTGAAATATTGCAATTGCTCTTTTTTTATTTCTTTAATGCGTGTTGTAAGTCCTCAGCGGATTTGATTTGAAAGTCTTCCTTTCTTCCTCTCGTTCGGTTTTTGACCTTTTTTCCGAGTGTAATAAAGTGCTGTAGAAAGAGACTTGACATTTTCTTCAAGCTCATGCAAAACTTCTGCCTGTGCAAATGCAACTGATCTTTTCAGCGTCATGAAAACTTCTGAAGAGTAGAAATGTAGAATAGTTTTGTGTCCTCATCAGGGGTCGCGTTAACTGAATATTTTCCGCCATTGACCGTTTTTTTCAAACGGTGATGGAAAAATCTGACGGCCGTCCGTCATTTTGACAGATTGCAATTCACACCTCTGACCACTTGGTGGCGATGAGCATATTAATTGGCTCTTGTAGAAGAAGAAAAGTAGAAAAGAAGAAAAATGTCACGGCAGTTGAGTGTTGACACATTTGAAACAACAAACCCACTGAAACATTTGATTACGCGCAAGCGGCACGCGAGGAGAAGCCCCACTATACGTGAATTATCTGCGACATCGCGCCACCTTGAAAACTCGTTCGCTTGGGGGCGTGTTGACTAGTGGATCAACTAGCTCCCGTGTGTTGACTAGTGGATCAACTAGCTCCCGTGTGTTGACTAGTGGATCAACTAGCTCCCGCCCGCATTGTGGTGATGAGTCACTGTCAAGCCCCACTCTAGGCGAATCGCCTGGCGGCCGATATTCTTACATATTCTTCTGCTTGATGTGTGTATCCACTGTGTGGATTATTTGTTCAGCTTGTTTGGACTGAATATTAATTAAAAATGAATTAAAATTAAATGCTATTGAACATTATTATTATCATTTAAAAAATTAAAGTGACCGGTAAAAATAGATTATGACGGGATTTTTATGACCCTGTCAGTCAAAATGACGGACAACGGAAAAGTCTAACGCAACCTCTGATCCTCACACGACACTACAGCCGTCCGCGGTGAGGTCATCTCTGTCTCCTGGACAGTAGGGACGATACTAGCGACTAAATCCACGGCGGACGACGAAAGTAAGAAAATAATCAAAATGTCGCAGATTTTAATCTATAAGGCCAAACATTGTCTGAATAAATATTATAACGGCCATTTTAAATGCTTAATAAACACGTTTTTAAATTTAAAAATATGTGCTGGAAGTGGGCTACTTGCATAATATGACCATTGTTCATTATCAGACAAAACACGGCGGCTCACTGAATAAAAGTTAGCCAACAACAAAGTGATTGAAATATTGAAATATTGAAATATTCAATGTAACAGAAAAAGGCTGAAAAGAGGAAAAGAGACGATGTTGGGCCGCATGTAGTGAATGTGTTACCGGTTTACATCTAAATAATCATAATAATCAAAATAAATCTTCGTCTGTTAAGAGACGTGATGACAACTCTGATTTATTTGATCTTGTTTGCATATTTCTATCATGGCGTACTTCTGAAATGCGTTTCTAAGAGATATAAAAGGAGTGGTTTAGTGGGCTGGTCATCCCTAGCAGGCTGCAGGTCGCCTTCAGTCCAGTAGAGAGGCTGAGAGGGAAGTAGAAACACGTCTGACTGTGTTGCCTCCACTTGGGTGTCTTATGTTTTATTCAGCTCATTTGGTTGAGTAATAAGTACAAGCCGGTATCACAGCCCCCCCACTGCTGTCCCCCCCACTGCTGTCCCCTCCGCATGCCAGCGGTCCCACCAGGACCGTCTCGGTGTGTGAAGTCTTGTAAAGCCTCTGGGCCGCATCTCCAATCGTCTCCAGCAGACTGGGGAGGACATGAGGCTCTCCCCCCTCTCCAGTGAACCTCCGCTGAGAGCCCACAGCTCAGAGTCCAAGTCCAACACACGGTGCGGTATTTAAAAGCAGAGGGTTTAGTGAACTGTGAGCCCAGCGAACAACAAGTCGCCACCGAGGAACACATGCCGCCCACTAGATAAGAGCCTCTGTGGTGTTGGACTGAGGCCAGCCGAGCCGTGGAAGCCCAGCGCCGCCGCCGCCGCCGCCGCCGCAGTCCTCCAGCAGGTCCTCCGGCGCCGCGGCGGCGCTTCAGAGGCGCTGCTGGTCTTGGTTTAGCTGCGGGTCCACAGAGGACCCAGCAGGACCAGAGGAGCAGTTAGAGGCTCTCTTCTGCTGGCGTCCATATTGGGTTAAAATCAGCAAATCCAAGAAACTCACAATGACTCAAACATTTCTTCAACTTTTTAGCTTTTTTCTTACTTTAGTTTTAGACGAGCTGTTTGATTGAACGGTCGTGTGTTTCTGTATGTTTCTCACGGGGTTGGTTGATTAAAAAGGGGATTTATTCTGAAGGAATGAAACGTAACGCGTTTGAGTTGAGGCTGATGTATGTTTGCTTCCTTTATTTTACCAACCGCCAACCTGAAGAAACCCAAAAATATTCACAATAATCTCAATATACGATAATCACAAAATATTAAAAATCACTAAATATATAATCAAATTCCAAAACTAATCACAATGTATTACTCTGTCTGTCTGTCTGTCTGTCTGTCTGTCTGTCTGTCTGTCTGTCTGTCTGTCTGTCTGTCTGTCTGTCTGTCTGTCTGTCTGTCTGTCTGTCTGTCTGTCTGTCTGTCTGTCTGTCTGTCTGTCTGTCTGTCTGTCTGGGTGGGTGGATGGATGGATGGCTATCTATCAAAATCACAGAACTAATCTCTAATGTATTACAATATAAAATATATAATATATTATACGCATAGACATCCTATCATTAGTACTACTGATTCTCCGTTTACAACGCTCCTCCATTCACACACAGCTGTTTCTACTACGGTTGTCATGGTAACCGTGTGACACTGTAAACAGCATCTGTGTGCCGTTAACGCAGTTTAACGTTTAATTGATGGACCAACTGTCACACAGAAAAGACACAGATATATATATATATATATATATATATATATATATATATATATACCGGTAAACCTATTGTTACAACGTACTGTTAGCGTCCCGACTGAGAGCTTCTGTAGCGAACAGCTGCTCAGCTCAGCGTAGTTAACAGAAAACAAAGCGATAAATAACGACTTAAAGTACATTTAAATTGTTGTACCGGTTTGTTAAGGCTTAGTTTGGATAAATCAACACAACATACACAACATACACAGTACATTTTGCAGCATTTGCTCACCTAACAGGAGTTACGTGACTTTCTTTATTTTACCGACTGCCAACTGAAGACAGTATATTAGTGAATATAAAAACTCTGCATGCCACACATGCGGCGGTTTTATTTAAGAAAATCGCCCACTTGGCAATCACACAGTTTGTTCTGTGAGAGGCTTATTGATTGCGTCACACAATAATCACTTCATTCAAGTCAGGAGGGTTTCTAATAACGGCTCTTATGGCTGCTGCTCTTATTCTCACACTCCCCTCAACAGCACAATACTCTCACACCGAACCTCGACTTCCTCCTGGATCATACCTGTTGCATGGGCTGGTCTCTTTAAACGGGACCAGGTCTGTCCGCCAGGCGGGATTCAGGTCCAGAACCACAGGTTTAGTCCTCCATGTATCTATTGAAACTAATGTCCTCCAGATCTGGACATCGTCCCCCGGTCCTTTTGGAGTCCGGCTCTGGTCTTTCATAACCCTGAGGGCTGAGGACATTTCTAGTTCCCTTATTTGGGCCATATTGGACTCACTGACACCCGGTGTTTGAGACGTTGTAAAGTACTTTAGCCATTTGCCAGTTTAGCTTAGCGTGGTTTTATTGGATGGGAGAACCCATTTTCTTTTGTTGCTGTTGGTTTTATTTCAAACCCAGCGAGGTTTAGCGCTGCACCCACCAGCGTTATGCTCAAACAAGGACTTTGTGGACCGGGTATGCTCGGGTCCCGAGGTCCGAGGACGCTCGGGTCCCGAGGTCCGAGGACGCTCGGGTCCTGACCAACCAGCATTTGTTTGTTGCTTTTTTTTTAAATTGTATATTTATTTATTCTTCTGACCGTTTGATTTGGTTTAATGCCGTCTGTTTTGTGATTTGATGCCATGTTTGTGTTTCCCTCCTGGTCTCGCCGAGTCCAGACGGGGCCAACGGCGTGAGGTGGCCCCAAGGGGACATCAGACCCGACTGGTGGTCTCCACATCCGTCCATCAGGACTAACCCTGTGAGGTGGCTCCGGGGCGCCAGACCCAACTGGTGCTGTCCAAACTCAGGTATGTGCTTTACCTGTTAATGAGGGCGGCGCTGGGCGCTGCTCAAATGTGAGTTTGTGGTTTTCTACGGCCCTAGAGCCGTTTCTGTCCAACTCTGGTCCATTTGTGGTCCTGTCCTTCAGTGAGGTGGAGACCTGCAAGCCCTCCTCCCTCTGGGAGGCGGACGTCTGTCGGTCTGTCTGTCCTTGAGTCTTTGTTCAAAACTGTTGCCTGCGTTTGACCTACTGAAATGCGTTTAGCGGGGATGAACAACTTCGCCTTTCTGGGAATTAAGCTTTTATGACCGCAATTTGGGCGACTCATGTGAATCGTCCAGAGCTGAGGTTTTTCTTTTTTTTTTTAAGCATCGTAAAGCAACGTTACACCGGAGGACCTCAATGCGCTCGGCTCCTCCCTGCTTTCACCCGCATTTAAAGCGCAGCGTCGACTTCCCCCGCGGATGGAGAGGTCAGCCTGGGGTAACGTTTCGCTGACTCATATTGTTGGACGTGTTTTAACTTTAGTAGCCGGCCCCGGAGGCGGGGCTGCAGATGAAGCTCGCCGGCGAGGAGTTTACATTTCAGAGTTGAATTTCAGGACGGCGAGGGCAGGAAGTAACCGATGATGATGACATCACCGACGATAATCAACCTTAAAAAAGTCCTGCTGGGCATCCTGGACCGCTCTGTATACAGAGCATACTGTAGATACAGATACGCAACCAGTTAGCGCCACTTTAGTCTGGCTTACCGGATGAAGGTTGTTGGTATAAGCCCCGCCCACAGCCTGCCATTGGGCGACTATTTTAATCGTCCAATGGCAGGCTCCTGGGCATCCTGGGCTCAGCGCTGCCCAAGACGATTGTGATTGGTTAAAGAAATACAAACAAGACGGAGCGGTTTTCCCCCTGTGGAGAGCCAGACCTTTCTCCAGCGCTGGGCTACACTGATGTGTGGAGATCTGAGGTCTGGCTAGGAGAGCTGAGCGCAACTCTCAGTTCTGTTATCTCTTCCACTCACCGCAGCTAATCGCTAATAACTCGTTAGCTTTATCGCTAGGCTAATATATGGCAAGTAGGCGGATGAGTGAAAGATAATTTGTTATCGGCTTGTAAGTTATGGATTTAAAGACTTTGATTGGTCATCCCAGCCCACTCCTCCAGGGATCCCAGCCAAGCCTCTTTTAGTTATTCATTGTGTTATCACTGTGGTCCGGTTGTCACCGTGTCGCTTACACAAAAACTCCTCCATCTTTTAAACAGTGGTACTCACTAGTTTGCATTTTAGTTAGAATATAAACTCCTCAAATACAATACAAGGATTAAAATTAGGGCTGTCAAACTATTCATTTTTTCGTTAACTCACGATTAATCGCAGTTTTTAAATTCTATTTTAAATCCACTCCCATTGAAGTTAAATGAGATAATCAAATGGAACGACACATTATCATTCATACCAAATGAGGAGAACTCCGGTGTAAACTGGTTCTGGGATGTTTAGTATGAGAACGAGTTCCAACGTTACCATGGTGATTAAAGGAGAACTCCGGTGTAAACTGGTTCTGGGATGTTTAGTATGAGAACGAGTTCCAGCGTTACCATGGTGATTAAAGGAGAACTCCGGTGTAAACTGGTTCTGGGATGTTCAGTATGAGAACGAGTTCCAGCGTTACCATGGTGATTAAAGGGGAACTCCGGTGTAAACCGGTTCTGGGATGTTTAGTATGAGAACGAGTTCCAACGTTACCATGGTGATTAAAGGGGAACTCCGGTGTAAACCGGTTCTGGGATGTTTAGTATGAGAACGAGTTCCAACGTTACCATGGTGATTAAAGGAGAACTCCGGTGTAAACCGGTTCTGGGATGTTTAGTATGAGAACGAGTTCCAACGTTACCATGGTGATTAAAGGGGAACTCCGGTGTAAACCGGTTCTGGGATGTTTAGTATGAGAACGAGTTCCAACGTTACCATGGTGATTAAAGGGGAACTCCGGTGTAAACCGGTTCTGGGATGTTTAGTATGAGAACGAGTTCCAACGTTACCATGGTGATTAAAGGAGAACTCCGGTGTAAACCGGTTCTGGGATGTTTAGTATGAGAACGAGTTCCAACGTTACCATGGTGATTAAAGGGGAACTCCGGTGTAAACTGGTTCTGAGATGTTTAGCATGAGAACGAGTTCCAACGTTACCATGGTGATTAAAGGAGAACTCCGGTGTAAACTGGTTCTGGGATGTTTAGCATGAGAACGAGTTCCAGCGTTACCATGGTGATTAAAGGGGAACTCCGGTGTAAACCGGTTCTGGGATGTTTAGTATGAGAACGAGTTCCAACGTTACCATGGTGATTAAAGGGGAACTCCGGTGTAAACCGGTTCTGGGATGTTTAGTATGAGAACGAGTTCCAACGTTACCATGGTGATTAAAGGAGAACTCCGGTGTAAACCGGTTCTGGGATGTTTAGTGTGAGAACGAGTTCCAACGTTACCATGGTGATTAAAGGGGAACTCCGGTGTAAACCGGTTCTGGGATGTTTAGTATGAGAACGAGTTCCAACGTTACCATGGTGATTAAAGGGGAACTCCGGTGTAAACCGGTTCTGGGATGTTTAGTATGAGAACGAGTTCCAACGTTACCATGGTGATTAAAGGAGAACTCCGGTGTAAACCGGTTCTGGGATGTTTAGTATGAGAACGAGTTCCAACGTTACCATGGTGATTAAAGGGGAACTCCGGTGTAAACTGGTTCTGAGATGTTTAGCATGAGAACGAGTTCCAACGTTGCCATGGAGATTAAAGGAGAACTCCGGTGTAAACTGGTTCTGGGATGTTTAGTATGAGAACGAGTTCCAACGTTACCATGGAGAGCAACAAAAAGCCGATACGACGTGAAGCTAAGTTCGCTGTTTTTAGCCGATTCTACCAAACTGCTCTACGTTTGAGTGCTAAGGGCGTCTGACTGGTAAAAAATAAATCACTTTTTTTAAAGCACTTACAAGGCTAGAAATAGCCTGACACTTCTTTGGTAGTATAATGTCTTAACATATAAAACGAGGCATTGACAACTTCATAAGTGTACAGATAGTTTATTAAGAAGCATATTTTATACACACAATACCTTCAGTAGTTCACCCGTCGACGCCATGTTTTTTTTAAGGCTGATAAGTCGATTGGCGAACACAGAGCTCGTGTGCGATCACGCGAGTGCGTTAATGCGTCATTTTTTCTTAATCGAATTAAAATAAGATTGCGTTAACGCGTTATTATCGCGCTAATTTTGACAGCCCTAATTAAAATACAGCAGATTCCTGTGGAACAAATAGATAGAAAGCATTTGTTTCTAACCTATTAACCTTGTGTATAACTAAACAGGTTAACATGTCTCATAACCTGTAGACCCATAGACCCTGCATGGGTCTGCATCCCTGGTTTGAATGCAGTCGGCCACAGATCCCCACAGCAACAGCTTGACAGTAAAAGCTGACGTTGTGATTGGAGACGTTGTGATTGGAGATGTTGTGATTGTTGTTTTGATGACCTCAAACGGCTCCTAGGAAGAGGCATGGTGCCGCCGCCGCCGCCGCCGCACCACTGGCCGGGACCCGCTGCCATGACGACGAGGCGGCGGTGGCAGGAGTTTCCTGTGTGGCGGTCCAGGGTGCACCCCTACCCCCCCGCTCCCTGGCAGGGGAGACCCCGGCAGACCCAGGGGAGACCCAGCCGGACCCAGGGGAGACCCCGGCAGACCCAGGGGAGACCCAACCGGACCCAGGGGAGACCCCGGCTCGCCGGCTGCCCATGGTGAGACACACACCCAACAACAAACCCCAAATCATGGTCTGTGGAAGCCAGAAGCTCTCATGAAAGATCAGGAAAACCGATGTTTACTGGAAGGAGAGGAAAATAAACAGAAGCGGTTTTGTGTGATGTGAAGATGTTTCCTGTCCAGGGACATTAAATGCGGAGCCTTTATTTTTAGCATCCAGCATAATGACTTGTGTGTATTATGGGGTTTTTCCGTGTAATTCACAATTATTGACGTTCAGAGTTTTCCGAGATGCTCTGAATTGAATTTGGTCCAAATCCATTGCAGTTGTTTCAGTCTCTGCTTGAACTGTTCCTCTATAATCATAGTTATGTACTATTAAATGTAATAAATATTTTAGATTGTTTTTCTCCTTTCAACAATTTTGTGCGTCATTGCCTTGTGTATACAGAGAGATTAAAACATGTGAGCACCTCCATGATGAAGATGAGAAGATAACCATGCAGACGAAGGCCCTGTCCACACCTGGCATTAACACGCGTGTTGGGGGATCCCATCACACCTGGACCGCTCCAGGTACAGACACATGGAGGTCCAACGCTGGGACTACATTGGGAGGTGGTCTGGGCCGCCTGTGGTCCCGGTCATTTAGGCTTTGTCCACAACGTCTGGAAGCCCATAGGGATAAACCACCAGTCAAACATCTGGAGCGCTTTGGTTCTCCTGGAAGACGCCAAGGAATAGACCCGGTCTGAGCGGGGAAGTGAGACACATGTGGAGATGGGCCTGATGGTCTAATGCCAGGTGTGGACTGGGCCAGGTGTGGACTGGGCCGAATACTTCCCATGGTTTTTCCAAGATGTCCTAGGAAGCTGGAGCAGAAGTGCCGGAAGTGGACAGCTAGGAGTCAGTTGAACTCTAGTTACACAACAGTCACTGGGTTCTGATTGGTTGTTGGCTGCCCAGGCCAGTGGAAGGGGGGGGGGTCCAAGGTGTGCGTTTCCTTCCTCAGTCCTGTCCTTTAGACGGTGTTTCGACTCTTTCTCCCAAATTTGTTTTTGGTCTTAAAATTAAAAAATATATATATATTTTTTTTTTTTTTAAAGCACTGATGTCCGTCCATCTCTGATCTGTTCACACCCATCTTCAATTACTGCCTATAAATGTCAGGCAGCTTGTGCCACTGCTGGTCACCACTTCATCCCTGGGAGGGTGAAAGGATTAGGTGTGTGTGTGTGTGTGTGTGTGTGTGTGTGTGTGTGTGTGTGTGTGTGTGTGTGTGTGTGTGTGTGTGCGCGTGCGCGTGCGCGTGCGCGTGTGCGTGTGCGTGTGCGTGTGCGTGTGCGTGTGCGTGTGCGTGTGCGTGTGCGCGTGCGCGTGCGCGTGCGTGTGCGCAGCGATGCTGTTGTAGTCGCAGACCAAACACCACGAAATATTGTGTTCCTACTTTTATATGAAGCCGTTTTAATGGTTGCTCTGCGGCCGGTTTGACAATCTAATGAAGCGCTTTCACACTGGACAGATGAAGATGAAATCTAATAGAAAGGTCGCCAGGGTGAGAAACAACACTTTTAACCATTTATACCTTTCATCCTTCATTCAGTGGTGGCGTGGGTCGTCATGGATACGCAGATGGATAGACCAACCACACTGACTCTAAACCCTAAGCCTTGTGATTAGGAGCCAATCAGATCATTATGAATACCAACAGGGGTTTGGCTCTCCTCAGAAACCCCCCCCACTATATGTTGAAGTGGGATGTCTCTATCGTCATGACAACAGCTCGGTTCATATTTGTTTAAGACAAACAGTTAACTGTGCTGATTATGCAGGGACACTTCAATGACTTCAATTCAATGATGTCTTTATATCTTATATCTCCTCATTCTGGGGGGTCATTGGACACGCCCACACACACACACACACACACACACACACACACACACACACACACACACACACACACACACACACACACACACACACACACACACACACACACACACACACACCTCCACGCTGTTTCATACATCTGGTGCCAAATGTCTTCTATTCATAGAGAGGTTGGTTGGCCTGCATTTCACTTGGAAAGGTCTGGAAAAAGCAATCTCATACAAGTAGAGACAGGAACATACAAGTAGAGACAGGAACATACAAGTAGAGACAGGAACATACAAGTATCATACTTGATCCTAGAAAGAAAGCACATGCTTCAACATGGTGAAGAAAAGTGTCCATCACCAGCAAACCACTAGGAGAAGAGACCTCCTCCCATCAGAACCATGCAGAGGACTGGTTGTGTAACGTTACCTTGTGGTTGTGTAACAATAAATAAAAATAAAATAATTTAATTTGTTTACATTTATACAGACATAAAGCAACAACAACTGGTCCAATTGACCAATGACACAACAGAGAACCAACGTACCGTGAGTTTGGATGTTGAGCTCTGAGGCGTCGCTACACTGACCCCTGCTGGCCGCAGTGAGCATTGCAGCGCCGCTGCACTGACCCCTGCTGGCCGCAGCGAACACTGCAGCGCCGCTACACTGACCCCTGCTGGCCGCAGCGAACACTGCAGCGCCGCTGCACTGACCCCTGCTGGCCGCAGCGAGCACTGCAGCGCCGCTACACTGACCCCTGCTGGCCGCAGCGAGCACTGCAGCGCCGCTACACTGACCCCTGCTGGCCGCAGCGAACACTGCAGCGCCGCTACACTGAACCCTGCTGGCCGCAGCGAGCATTGCAGCTAAAAAGGATCTGGCGGTGGGTTTGCCCGTTTTTCATAGGAGGCCTTATATAATAATAAACTATATAATAGTCCTCTGTATGTGGATTAAAAAAAACAGTTGGTAACTGACAGTTACAGTTAAATAACAACGAAGGCAGTATTACCAGCAACACATACTCCTAAAAGCTCAAGGTCAGAGGGATGTGGTCGCCATCACGACCCATCAGCCAGGAAGCGGACCAGGAGGGTCCAACCTGGGGGGTCCAACCTGGGGGGTCCATGATCATTATATTAGGTTATATCACACATGAGCATTAGAGACATTGGATAACAACATGCATATTACCCAGCAATCATCAATGCACATATGTAGGCCTATATAACAAAAATACCAAAAGAAAAAGAAAATCTGAAATCCATCCATCCATCCATCAATTTTCTTCCGCTTATCCGGGGTCGGGTCGCGGGGGCAGCAGCCTAAGCAGGGAAGCCCAGACTGAATAGTTGTTCATAGTTTATGTACAGAATAATCAGATAATTTTGTAATAGATTGCGACTGACTATTTTACCCCAAAAAATGAAAACCATGGCAGATGGGTTTGTCACCGTTTAAAATTGAATGTGAGCTTTTCTTTGAACACTGGCGTATTTCCGAGGTTGTGGTCTTGAATGCCTCGCAGGTCCTCCGCCTGGGGGGGGGGGGGGGGGGGGGGGATGTGTTCAGTAAATATGAACACATCCAAACATTTTTTTGGCAGAGCTGTTTTCAATTTTCTGACTGGCTTGCCGGCCAGATACTGCACATCTGGAGCCAGCTGTGGGGGGGGGGGGGGGGTTGATATGCACTGTTCAGGGTGTCACTATTTAGTAGTGCTGTCTGAAATGTGAGTATAAAATATGGTGTGTGTGTGTGTGTGTGTGTGTAACCTGCTGCTCTCCTGGTGCTGCAGAGAGCTGCTGGTTGACATTCTGGAGATCGGCTTCAAGTCCTGCGGCGGTCCGTTGCCATGGAAATACACTTTGTCTATTTAATTAAAGTCGCTTATTTTGAAGTCATGTGAATTGTAAAGTCAAGTATAACCTCTGACCCTCTCCTGGTCTCTGTGGTGCAGTGGAGAAGCTGCTGGTCAACACACTGGAGACATCATGGGTTCAAGTCCCGTTGAAGTCCATGAAAATTCGCCGTGTGAATTTAATCCCAACCTCTTATTTCTAAGTCATGTAAGTAATGTCAAGTATAACATCTCACCACTTCTCCTCATGTAAGTAATGTCAAGTATAACATCTCACCATTCCTCCTCCTCTGTGGTCCTGGTGGTGCAGTGGAGGACGCTCTTCCTTAATGCTCTGGAGAGGCTGGTTCAAGTCCTGCTGGTTTCCATGGAAAGTCACTATGAAAGTATTTGAAATTTCGGTAACCCTTCCTTTTACAGTCCGGTAATTACCAGGTAATTACCTGGTAATAAGATGTATTTACTAAGTAATAACCAGGTAATTCAATGTAATTACCTGGTAATTACCAAGTACTTACCAGGTAATTACCCCGTATTTAATTACATATTTATCTGGTAAATACCAACAAGTTACCTGATATTTACTAGATATTTTCCTGACATCTACCAGGTATTTACCCAATAATTACCTGGTAGATATCCTGCAATTGCATATTGTAGACAATAAACCCACTGAAAGTGTCTATATGCGACTTTGTTAAGGTGATAATAACTTATATATTTACCTGGTACTTACCAGGTATTTACTCAAAAATGATCGCATATTTACCTGGTAACTACCACTTATTTACCTGGTAGTTACCTGATATTTACCTGGTAAATACCAACAAGTTACCCAGTATTTACTAGATATATACTGAATACTACCAGGTATTTATCCATTACCAATCAACCTGTGTAGTGACAGTGTGAGGGTAGTAATGACTCTGATTTTTACCTGGTAATTACCCAGTATTTACTTGATAACTGGCAACTATACCATGATACCATGTTCAAAACTACACATCCTAATGGGTGGTAGATGATTATAATCTACAATTACCAGGAAAGTATGGTGGATGTCAGGAAAATATCTAGTAAATATCAGGTAACTTGTTGGTATTTACCAGATAAATATGTAATTAAATACTGGGTAATTACCTGGTAAGTACTTGGTAATTACAAGGTAATTACATTTAATGACATGTTATTACTTAGTAAATACATCTTATTACCAGGTAATTACCTGGGGCCTCATGTACAAAGCTTGCTTACGCACAAAAAAGCTGCGTAAGCCACTTCTCACGCAAACGTTCGGATGTACAAAGACTGACTTGACGTGAAAAAGTGCGGTTCTCCACGCAAACTAAATGCCTTGCTTACGCACATTTCTGCTGCATTTTGTCAGTTGGCGGCACATAGAGGCAATGCAGCGCAACAACATTAGGCTACGCGATCACGAGTCATGAAGTAATATTGCAATATGGGCATAGCCGGTTCTCCCTATACGCACACTACGCAAGTTGCGTAGGGCCCCGCAGGTTAATTAAGGCCCCTCCCCCCGTCTCCACTTCAGTCAAACTTGCGACAGGTAGCCTATAGCGACAGCTAGTGCCTACAATGATAAGAAGATGAAGCGGAATTACCGCGGGAAAAAAAAAAAAGATCTGAACGCCGGGCCCCCTCTATGGCCGGGCCCCTGGGCCCGTGCCCAGAAAACGCATTGGCTAATCCGGCCATGGTCCCCACCACTATTTATAATTTGAATTTTGTCCCCACCACTTTTAAAAATGTGCAACCCAATTGCGACCGAAAAAATCCCCACATACTCAACCGCAGCCCGTTCTCATCCCAACTACAGCGTCCGCTCGCAGAGCAGAGTCTACAGCGTCCATTCACTCCAATAATAACCCGGTCACGGTAAGAGATTACGCTAACCATAACCATAACCCTAACCATAACCCATAACCCTTTTTGGAGTGAATTGTTTCACAGTAGACTGCGGACGCTGTAGACTCTGCTCTGCGAGCGGACGCTGTAGACTCTGCTCGTCTCTTACCACCACGATCGGGTTTATGAGAACCCAGATCGTTTCAGATGCGGGAGGGTACCTTTGGCATCAGTATCAGACGTCTAGGGGCGTGACAAATCGTCGGTAGCCTATATTACGAGTTGGGATGAGAACGGGTTGTCTGCCGAAACCGTCAAGTCTAAATCATGCGATAGGCGCGATGACATCCTCACAGCATGTGACATCCTCACAGCTTGTAGCGTCGACGCTACTGCCCATCACTGTATTTCAGTCCAACGTTAGTTGGCTTGGCTTAGATACAACTGAACGCCTTTATCAAATGGAAAGAAGGCAAAAGGATTAACTTTGACTAGCCTAAATATTTAGTTGAATTTTGATTTGCTGTGCTGCCTGCACACTAGATATACACATAGCAGGCCTAGTCTAAATTATAAGCATGAAGTATTAAACATATTCATTGTAATTCATTTAATAACATTTAAATAACAACATTGGCTATCTGAACAGTTATGGTTTTTGTTCATATGGAAACTTATTTTTGTCATTTTTCATATTGTTATAGCCTGTGCTGTGGTTATTGCAACTATTAGTTGTAGGCTTTTCAAATGTATTTGAATTTGAAACAATTACTTTTAACTCATGTAGTGTTAATATAAGTCACTTTTGAACAGCCAGTACAAGCAGCCCAGACCCTAAAACCGCTCCACCAAATGACCCAGCAGACTGGCCTCCAGTCTTAACAGACTACTGAGTTTGTGCGCAGAGGTCCATTCAAACCAAGACAGGATTTTTCTTACCCCAAAGACAAGACTAGTAAAGGTGACTGTAAAACATGGTTATATTTTGGCCCGCAGAGTTCAGATAGGAGGGCCCCTTAACAGGATTTTGCTTAGGGCCCCATGGAGGTTAGAACCGGCACTGAATATGGGGCTAGTAAAAAGTGGATTTGTACGTCGGGCTGCACTTCAATCATGCGTTATTGTTGTCGAGAGGCATAATGTGACACTGTTGTAGATATTAGGCTAAACTTAAACAGACACATAAAATTAAATTGTCAATATTGGAATTAAAAGTAAATTAAAAGGAAGCCCAAGCTATATTATTTTCAGTTACGACTTGTTTATTAAACGTTACATATTTTCAGGGCCACGCATGACATCTGGCCTAATGGATCTCTCTCCACGCATTTGTCGTGAAATTCTTGACTGCAATATCATTAGGCCTATGTGATGTTGCGTGGAGTAAGTACAAGCCATTGTTACTTAAAATCAATCCATCAATGAACCAGTCGGACAACTTCTAATTATGTACATTATTGACACCTTGGGTGTATGGGGACAACCTATCGTCAGCATGCATCCAAATTAATGAGAATATAAAATGCAAAATGTTGCAATAATCGAGAGGTTGACAATGGCAGTCTTGGCCTTGTTAGAAGATATTGCGAATGGTCGCATTCGAAATGAACGGGTGTCACGATGATGACTGGCTTATCAGCCGATTCAGATTTCCAAAAGCTATATCCTCTTGGAAATCTACTGAGTTGGGCCCGGGTTTGGAGAGGCAGACGGCGAGGAGTCACGCATTGCCAGTTCCAATACAAGTCCTGACTACGCTTGGTTTTCTAGCAACAGGATCATTCCAGAGGGAATTGGCTGACCGCGCCATTGCGGCTGTTTTAAACGGGATCATCCGCATCTCAGCCAGGTATATACGGTTTCCATATGATGCAGTAAACCAAGCACACATCAAAGCGCAATTTGCAGAGATCGCCGGTTTTCCCAATTCGGAGCGATCGACTGCACACACATTGCAATAAAGGCGCCATCTGAAGGGGAATATGCGTACGTGAATAGGAAACACTTTCATTCCTTAAACGTGCAAATAATCTGTGATGCCCAAATGCGCACGAATATCGTGGCAAGGTGGCCTGGGTCAACCCATGATTCATTCGTCCTGACTAACAGCTCGGTTGGGAATAGGTTTCGAACTCGGCAAGAATATAAAAAAGGTAAACGGAGACAACATTCATTTTTTAACTAGTTATTTTAATGTTTCATTAATGTCTTTTAAGGCCCCAGTTATTTGTTGCAGGTTGGAATTAATATCATTAATGCCCTTGATTCTCTTCCTTTCTCCATTATCTCCTTTCTCCTAACAAGCGCACTACTGCAGGCCTATTTATACTAATTAGCATATTAAATGAGGGAGGAGACAGGGCGGAGAGTCGGGCTCGTGCGTGTGCGCTCAATTTCACGTCAATTGGGATGTACAAAGAGAATCTGCGCGAAATTGTGCTTACGCAAGGATTGATACATCCGGATTTATTTGTGCGCAGCAGCTTTCCAGATTTGGGCGTCCGCAAAGTTTTAGTAAGAAATCCACGCAAGTCTTAGTACATGAGGCCCCTGGTAATTACCAGACTGTAAAAGGAAGGGTTACCAAAAGATTATGTTTCAGAAAATATTATATAGTTTCAGAAAATATGATATGGTTTTAGAAAATATGATATGGTTTTAGAAAATATGATATGGTTTTAGAAAATATGATATGGTTTTAGAAAATATTATATAGTTTTAGAAAATATTATATGGTTTTAGAAAATATATGGTTTTAGAAAATATATAGTTTTAGAAAATATTATATGGTTTCAGAAAATATTATATAGTTTTAGAAAATATTATATGGTTTTAGAAAATATTATATGGTTTTAGAAAATATTATAGTTTTAGAAAATATGATATGGTTTTAGAAAATATGATATCGTTTTAGAAAATATGATATGGTTTTAGAAAATATGATATCGTTTTAGAAAATATGATATGGTTTTAGAAAATATGATATGGTTTTAGAAAATATATGGTTTTAGAAAATATGATATAGTTTTAGAAAATATGATATGGTTTTAGAAAATATGATATAGTTTTAGAAAATATGACATGGTTTTAGAAAATATGATATGGTTTTAGAAAATATGATATGGTTTTAGAAAAGATATGGTTTTAAGGGGGTTGAATCAGTTTTCCCTAAATGTGGGTGGGAAGTAGCAAGCAGCTCACCTGCCATATATTGTTGTACAATATTAATATCTTATTGTGAATGGTCCCTAACTTGAAATATGTAAATTATTAAAAAATCTACATTACAAATGAAGGCCAACATACCTTCCACCTTATTTACCAAACCCAATGTATTCCTCATGGGCAGCACATTGATGAGGTTAGCATGCGTCACGCCATACACTGATTTATCTTTACACACTGCTACCCATACATCAGAAGACTTTGAAAAGATTTGGAAAAGACTCTTGGAAAACTATCAGCTCACACCTGCTCACATCTAAAGACGTGTTTTGAGTTTTTAGTCACAGCCGAGTCTCAGACTGAGATTTTACAAAGACTGTGAATCTTCAGGGTCACTATTTACAAGACTACAACTAGATTATGTTATTCTTTTTTCCCACCATGCAATTTTTTCCCATCATGCCCTTGGTAGAAAGTAGAAACTGTCAGGTTTCCTTTTTCCGCTTTTGTCAGAGCTCATCTATTGGTTGTAGATTGTGTTATGTCACTGCGACTTGCGATAATATCAAACACATTTGATATTATCGCAAGCCCAAGACTAGGAAGAGACGGATCTGAAACAGCGCAGATTACGACCTTAAACTTAACGACCGAGACGACGGGAGCGCGCTGAGACTCCAGTAAAACTCAGAGATTTACTAAAGACTTTCAGTTTTTAGTCTGGGACTGTGAAAATCTTTTGGTGTAAGCCCAGCAGTGTCTAAAGGGTTTTATGTTTTTTTATTTGCATGTTATGTTTTGTTATGTTACTGAATCAACCAGATGGCAAAGCAAAGTAATGTTATCAGCAGAGGGGCAGAATAGAAATGTTGTGGTTTAGACTACCTTGATGCATCGGTGTCCCACATTGTCCCCCATTATCCCCCATTATCCCACATTGTCCCCCATTGTCCCACATTGTACCACATTGTCCCCCACAAACGGAGTCTGTCCCACATCTGGTGAATTGGGATGTGGTCCCCCTATGTACGAGGGATGTGAGACATGTGCGGTGTCTGTGTGCTACAGTTTGCATGCAGGATGTGAACTCCTTCTCTGCGGTGTGGTTTCATGTTTAGCGGACACTTTGTGCAATCAAATGGTGAATTAATGGTTCATTAATCCTTTAATTAATCCTTTTTTTCTGGGACAAGCTGGCCCACCCAATGTTGTACTGGCCCGTCCAAAATACAATTTCTGCCTACGCTACTGAGCTGATATGGTCAAAACATCATGTGTGATTATTAATAATGGGGTTAAATATTTACATTTACACATTTTACCCTTATCAAATAATTACAGCTCCTGCGATTCGGATGTCGATAATATTTCCATTGTTCAGCCCTCCAACCAAAGCAAACGGCTTCCAAGATATCTTACAGATAATGTAACATAATGTCATGTAAAGGATCAAACCCTGTGTGTGTGTCTGTGTGTGTGTGTGTGTGTGTCAAAGGCTCTTCAGCCACACCTCCACCACACACACCTGCGTCTCCTTCGTCCTCCCCCTGGTGGCCAGGAGGTGAACTGCACCGAGTGGATCCACCGCCCCCTAGTGGCTCCTCATGCAATAACAGAGCAACAAAACATGGCTTGGACAAACGGCCTCATCTTAAGGAGCAGGTAGGGGTTAGACAGTACAGAGACAGGTCATTAAGGAGCAGGTAGGGGTTAGACAGTACAGAGACAGGTCATTAAGGAGCAGGTAGGGGTTAGACAGCACAGATACATGTGATGAAGGAGCAGGTAGGGGTTAGACAGTACAGAGACATGTGATGAAGGAGCAGGTAGGGGTTAGACAGTACAGATACATGTGATGAAGGAGCAGGTAGGGGTTAGACAGTACAGAGACATGTGATGAAGGCGCAGGTAGGGGTTAGACAGTACAGAGACATGTGATGAAGGAGCAGGTAGGGGTTAGACAGTACAGAGACATGTGAAGAAGGAGCAGGTAGGGGCTAGACAGTACAGAGACATGTGATGAAGGAGCAGGTAGGTGCTCTACAGGATGCTACAGGTTTGGGGTTCAAACCCAGTACCTTTTAGCTGGGAGTTGAACTCTCGCCACTACACCACACACACACACACACACACACACACACACACACACACACACACACACTACACACACACTATTTTCCAGAGTGCATCCTGTTATCACCACCATTAGATTATAACGGTACTTTATTAATCCTAATTAAACATATTCCATAGTTCACTATAATCTGCTATCACAGGACAACAGGAAGTGAATAATGGAGACTGTGTGTGTGTGGACCTGTTGGAGGACATGTCTCCAGAGGACTGAGCCCCCGGTCCCAGAGCCACCAGTGAGTCCAGGAAGAGCCAGCGGGAGGGACCGAAGACCGGGTCCACGTCAGGGGGCAGGACCCCATAGAGACCTGCTGGGATCCAAGGGGCTGGAAGGACATCCAGGTGTGCTGCTAGGAGAACCAACAGAGAGCTCTGGAGAAACATCTGCTCAGCTTGGAGGATCTCCACTGAACCAACGGGAAGGATCATCCAACCCACCACAACATCCAGTTGGACCCGCTGGTTTCTTCCCATGATGCTTTATGAGCCAACACAACACAACAGTAGTCCTTCCATGCACACAATAAACACCAGGACTCAATAATACAGTAGCAGACGTTACAAACCTCAACAGGTGCACATCTCTTTAACACCTGACCATGTTGTGCTGCCGTGTTCCCAACACACGGATCAATATTCACTTTACATCCTTCACAACACGAACACCAGCAGCTTCTCCACACACCGCATTCATGGATATAATATTCATCTGCTTTAAATCAGCTCACATGTTAGGCTCATCAAAATAAAAACTGATATCTGAGCTCTTCAGGACCAACATGTTGTAAAGATATCAAACACATTGGAGGACAAATTGTATTTTTAGATTCAACATCAATCAATTCTTCAAATACATTTCAAATTATAAATTCAATCTTTGTGAAAGCTGCTTAGTTAACTTTATGGAAGATCTTAAAGTCACTTCCTTTCATGGTGAAAAATAAATCAATAGATTAGATAAAGGCAAAGGTTGCAGCTTGCTCATGAATATTCATTTCTCTGATAGAGACGCGACCTGCCACGCGGTAATCAATACAATAATGAACCGATCATCAACAATAGGTAATCAATACAATAATGAACCGATCATCAACAATAGGTAATCAATACAGTAATGAACCGATCATCAACAATAGGTAATCAATACAATAATGAACCGATCATCAACAATAGGTAATCAATACACTGAGATAGAGATAGAAATATATATATATATACACACACACACATACATATATATATACACAATCAGGTAATATTTGTGACATGAATAAAGGGGACATATTGACGCTGAGCCTGTTGTTACCATGGTGATGTAGTACTGTAGTATATATACACACACACACACATATATATATATATATATATATATATATATATCATAACCTGATTATATATTATATATATTTTAATTAATGGATGTGTTAGTTGCGCGCGACATAATGTTTGCTCGCGATGTTTGGCGGTGAGATGCTGATGATCATAAACTACAACCCACACAGAGACACTGAGGAACCAGGACCAGAACCAGACCTGAACCTAAACCCAGGGAGGAGGTCCTCCTGGGTGAATGTGGTGCTGAAGGTGTGGATGTGTGTCAGTGTGTGTGAGGACCCTCCTACACCTGGGGACACTCTGTAGAAGGACAGAGAGCCAGCAGGCCGGTCCACATACACTCCTACTCTGGTGGGGACAGGGAGGGGGAGACGGATGGATGTTACAATACCGTTGTACCGGACAGAGTAAACACCATCATCATTACAATGAAGACTCCAGGACTTGTTGTTGTGTCCAAGCCTGCTGTCACCACCCCATCCTCTCCTTGTGATTCCTCTGTATGTCACTCCTATAGCAACCTCTCCTCTCCTCTCCACCTCCCAGTAACAGCGGCCAGTCAGACCCTCTCTACACAACACCTGGGACCAGGAGTCAAATCTCTCTGGGTGGTCAGGATGAGACTGATCCTCTCCAACCAGCATCACCTTCCTGTGGTCCTCAGACAGAGAGAGACGTCTGTGGGCTGTGTTTGGGTCCAGTGTGAGTCCACAGGCATCTGACGGGAGAACAAGACATGATTAGGGGCTGAAGGTCCCGTCGGCCGTAGGTCCGGGGTGGGTTAGGATCGCTTACACCCCCCCCCCCCCCCCCCCCCCCCCCCCGTCGGTCGTAGGTCCCGGGTGGGTTACGATAGCGCCCCCCCCCCCCCCCCCGTCGGTCGTAGGTCCGGGGTGTGTTACGATCGCCGCCCCCCCTATTCTCACATATTAAATCGCAATATTGAGGGGAAAAAATTGCAATTAGATTATTTTCCAAAATCGTTCAGCCCTAGTGGACACCTAGTGGTCTCATCCGGTACAGCGGTCCGGTGGCTTCACATCCAACCGCTTGGATGGTCAAATTGTTGTTAGTTTCCTATTGTTCTGAGTTAATGAAATTGAAGGAAAGACAATATTTGTATTTGACTACAATTGTTGTAATCAGGGCTTGAAAACGAAATTATTTTTCAATCGTTCCGCTCCGAACGGAACCGGTATATTTAACGTTTTCGTTCTTGCGTTCCGCCACCAACATATCATTCCTGAACCGGTTCGGAACGTAAAATAACGTTCGTTCTTAACGTTCCGGCAGTGTTATTGGGCCTGGTCTATTTTTGTGGTCGATACCTTACAACAGACCATAATAGTTATTGGTATTTGCCCTTAATTTACACAGTAGTCTAAATGCACAAAAATCATCCAAAAATATTCGCGATATCCATCTCACATACCAGCAGACTGCTGCTGACTGTAGCCTATATTCTATGATAAATATAATTTTGTATCAAAATCATTTCTGGATAAGTGGGCTAGAAACTCGAAGATAGAGCTCAGTGCAACTGTTGCTTCCAAATCGCCTCTCGCCAGTGTGGCGGTGGGAATTTGTGACAGCTGAGCTTAGCGGGCGGCGAAGTGAACGCGGCAAGCGGAATTTTTTTTTTTTTCATGAAATAGGCTATGCTTTTGTGAAATTTTATAGGCTATATAGAGAACGAAAAAACCCCGTTATTAACCGGTTTTGGGGATTTCAGAATAACGTTTCTGTTCCGGAACAGTTGAAGACCATTTGGTTTTCGTTTCCGTTTCCGTTCCTCGTAAAATTCTGTTCGTTTTCGGTTTTCGTTTTTGTTCCTTGAACCGGTTCGGAGCCCTGGTTGTAATACAGTTTATGTCAATTTGGTATGGCCAAAAAGTAGTAGTAGTAGTCATGAAATCATACATGTCTTCTCAAATTAACTTGGGCAGCTATTCCTCACTGCTTGTTCCTTGTGTGGTGTGATATACAAGTTGTGAAAGAGAGTATTTTTCTTCTAGCATTTGTTATTGTTAAATTGCATATCGTTAAATAAAAATGATGAAATGCAATTAATTTGTATGTGACTTTATTATGGTCCAAAGATGACGGGAGAGGCATTCGGCCCTCGAGGTATTTTCATTTTTCAAATATGGCCCCCTTTGAAAAAAGTTTGGACCCCCCTGCTCTAAGAGTCATGTCCACCCATTGTCTCTCTGAAGAGGTTAATGCTCCCATGTGTCTTCCCAGGATCAGGACTTCAATCAAATACTTGAACTTGGACTTCAATGAAGTGTCCATCCCAATAGTGAGTGAGTTGTGATCCAACTAAACAGACACTTACACTTCCTTAGAGCTGGTCTCAGCCTCCCCACTCCACCATGCTCCACACTGGGGGGGAAACACAGTGAGAGCAGCATGTTGGCTTTAAACATGGAAACATTCACCTTCATCATCTGCTGGATCATCACTTTCTACACAACATGAGTTACAGTTACACTTCATCTAGCAGGCGGCTGAATCCTTGGAGGAGACATTGTCTCACTGCGTGGTGAGCTGTCCTCTCCATACCTGAGAGTGTCCAGTCTCCAGCCTGGATCCTCCAGTCCAGCAGAGAGCAGCGTAACTCCTGAGTCTCCTGCAGGGTGATTGTAGCTCAGGTCCAGCTCTCTCAGATGGGAGGGGTTGGAGCTCAGAGCTGAGGCCAGAGAAGCACAGCCTTCCTGTGTGACCATGCAGCCAGACAAGCTACACACACACACACACACACACACACACACACACACACACACACACACACACACACACACACACACACACACACACACACACACACACACACACACACACACACACACACACACACACACAGATGTAATGGATGTAAATCTGTTAAAGGTCTTCTGATGAGGAGCCTTGTGGTGGGACTGTTTGCACATTGAGTCCAACTGACCTGAGAGTCTCCAGTCTACAGTGTGGACTCCCCAGTCCAGCAGAGAGCAGCTTCACTCCTGAATCCTGCAGATCATTGGTACTCAGGTCCAGCTCTCTCAGACTAGAGGAGTTGGAGCTGAGAACTGAGGCCAGAGCTTCACAGCCTCTCTCTGACAGATGACAGCCATTCAGCCTTTAATGAACAATAGATACAAACATGTTAGATTCATACACTTTTCACATTTTCAACATATACATTTGTATAAAGCAAAGCTAAATAATTAACATAAATTCTCACTTCTTCATTCATTGAAATCAACTCCTACATGTAGACCCTGTAATGTCCAGTAAACTGTTATTTAATGTCATCTTACTGAACACACCAAGTCATGGATTTGACTTTCAAATACAAAACAGATGATAGTTAATTATTGTTATGAGTGAACCTACAGAGATGTTTTGTATATTATTATAACTTTTATATTCTAGTATTATGTATATTGTGTTGTGTGTATTGTAATACATGTTATTAGTGAACCTACAGAGATGTTTTGTATATTATTATAACTTTTATATTCTAGTATTATGTATATTGTGGTGTGTGTATTGTAATACATGTTATTAGTGAACCTACAGCGATGTTTTGTATATTATTATAACTTTTATATTCTAGTATTATGTATATTGTGTTGTGTGTATTGTAATACATGTTATTAGTGAACCTACAGAGATGTTTTGTATATTATTATAACTTTTATATTCTAGTATTATGTATATTGTGGTGTGTGTATTGTAATACATGTTATTAGTGAACCTACAGAGATGTTTTGTATATTATTATAACTTTTATATTCTAGTATTATGTATATTGTGTTCTGTATTGTAATACATGTTATTAGTGAACCTACAGAGATGTTTTGTATATTATTATAACTTTTACATTCTAGTATTATGTATATTGTGTTGTGTGTATTGTAATACATGTTATTAGTGAACCTACAGAGATGTTTTGTATATTATTATAACTTTTATATTCTAGTATTATGTATATTGTGGTGTGTGTATTGTAATACATGTTATTAGTGAACCTACAGAGATGTTTTGTATATTATTATAACTTTTATATTCTAGTATTATGTATATTGTGTTGTGTGTATTGTAATACATGTTATTAGTGAACCTACAGAGATGTTTTGTATATTATTATAACTTTTATATTCTAGTATTATGTATATTGTGGTGTGTGTATTGTAATACATGTTATTAGTGAACCTACAGAGATGTTTTGTATATTATTATAACTTTTATATTCTAGTATTATGTATATTGTGTTCTGTATTGTAATACATGTTATTAGTGAACCTACAGAGATGTTTTGTATATTATTATAACTTTTACATTCTAGTATTATGTATATTGTGGTGTGTGTATTGTATTACATGTTATTAGTGAACCTACATAGATGTTTTGTATATTATTATAACTTTTATATTCTAGTATTATGTATATTGTGTTCTGTATTGTAATACATGTTATTAGTGAACCTACATAGATGTTTTGTATATTATTATAACTTTTATATTCTAGTATTATGTATATTGTGTTCTGTATTGTAATACATGTTATTAGTGAACCTACAGAGATGTTTTGTATATTATTATAACTTTTATATTCTAGTATTATGTATATTGTGTTCTGTATTGTAATACATGTTATTAGTGAACCTACAGAGATGTTTTGTATATTATTATAACTTTTACATTCTAGTATTATGTATATTGTGGTGTGTGTATTGTATTACATGTTATTAGTGAACCTACATAGATGTTTTGTATATTATTATAACTTTTACATTCTAGTATTATGTATATTGTGGTGTGTGTATTGTATTACATGTTATTAGTGAACCTACAGAGATGTTTTGTATATTATTATAACTTTTATATTCTAGTATTATGTATATTGTGTGGTGTGTATTGTAATACATGTTATTAGTGAACCTACAGAGATGTTTTGTATATTATTATAACTTTTATATTCTAGTATTATGTATATTGTGTTGTGTGTATTGTAATACATGTTATTAGTGAACCTACAGAGATGTTTTGGAGGCTTTGACCACTGGCAGCAGCCTCAGAAGAGCCTCCTCTGAAGCAGAGTATTTCTTCAGGTCAAACACGTCCAGCTCCTCTTCTGATGTCAGTAAGATGAAGACCAGAGCTGACCACTGACCAGGGGAGAGAGATACTCTGGAGATACTTCCTGATGTCAGGTACTGTTGGATCTGCTCCACTAGAGAACGGTCGTTCAGCTCATTCAGACAGTGGAACAGATTGATGCTTCTCTCTGGGGAGAGATCTCCACTCATCTTCTCCTTGATGTAGCTGACTGTTCCCTGATTGGTCTGTGAGTTACTGCCTGTCTGTCCCAGCAGACCTCGTAGGAGAATCTGATTGGTCTTCAGAGAGAGGCCCAGGAGGAAGCGGAGGAACAAGTCCAGGTGTCCGTTCTCACTCAGTAAGGCCTTGTCCACAGCACTCTGGTAGAGGAGGTCATCTTCCCCAGAGGTTGGTTGTTCTTGTGAGAGCAGATTGACACCAGTGTTTCTGAAGGACAGAAAGACATAAAGGGCAGCCAGAAACTCCTGAATGCTCAGATGGACAAAGCAGAAGACCTTGTCCTGGTACAGCCCACACTCCTCTTTAAAGATCTGGGTGAACACTCCTGAGTACACTGAGGCGGCTGTGATATCGATGCCACACTCCTCCAGGTCTGCCTGGTAGAAGATCAGGTTGCCTTTCTCCAGCTGGTTAAAAGCCAGTTTTCCCAGAGAAACAATGATCTCCTTGCTCTCTGAGCTCCAGTGTGGATCTGTTTCAGCTCTCCCATGATACTTCCTGTCCCCCTGTATGGACTGAACCCTCAGGAAGTGGATGTACATCTGAGTCACAGTGTTGGGCATCTCTTCTCCACTCTGGGATGTTGTGAAGAAGTCCTCCATAACTGTAGCAGAGATCCAACAGAAGACGGGGATGTGACACATGATGTGGAGGCTTCGTGATTTCTTGACGTGGGAGATGATTTTCCTGGCCAGCGTCTTCTTTCTGAATCTCTTCCTGAAGTACTCCTCCTTCTGTGGGTCGGTGAAACCTCTCACCTCTGTCACCATGCCAACACACTCAGCAGGGATCTGATTGGCTGCCGCAGGGCGTGTGGTTATCCAGATGCGAGCGGAGGGAAGCAGGTCGCCCCTGATGAGGTTTGTCAGCAGCACGTCCACCGAGGTCGGCGCTGTGACATCAGTCCAGATCCGGTTCTTCTGGAAGTCCAGAGGAAGTCGACACTCATCCAGACCATCCAAGATGAAGACAACTTGGAACCGCTCGTATCTGCAGATTCCTGCTTCTTTGTTCTCAATAAAGAAGTGATGAAGAAGTCCCACCAAGCTGAACTCTTTCCCTTTCAGTAAATTCAGCTCTCTGAAAGTGAAGGGAAATGTGAAGTGTATGTCCTGGTTGGCTTTGCCTTCAGCCCAGTCCAGAGTGAACTTCTGTGTTAAGATGGTTTTACCGATGCCGGCCACTCCAGTTGTCATTATGGTTCTGATTGGTCGATCTTGTCCAGGTAAGGGTTTCAAGATATCTTCACATTTGATTGGTGTTTCCTCCTTGGCTGGTTTCCTGGAAGCTGTTTCAATCAGTCTGACCTCATGTTCCTGATTGACGTCTCCACTGTGTCCCTCTGTGATGAAGATCTCTGTGTAGATCTCATTCAGAGGTGTTGCTTGTCCTGCTTTAGAGACTCCTTCAAACACACGCTGGGTCTTCTGCTTCAGATGAGACTTGAGTTTTGGTTGGCACTTGACAGCAAAATGTTCTGAATAAAGAAACAACAGAAGTCATCAGTCAGGATGTTAATGTGAGCGGCTCCAACTCGTTGCTTTACTGTTGGCTAAACGAGTAATCAATCAAAGAATGATCAGTGTTTTAGCAACACCACCATCAGATCCAAAGGTGTGTACAGTTTTTAATCGAAAGTTTGATAGAAACATATCCCCCATTATGTCATTTAGTCTGTGCTTTATATTTAAGCTGTGAAAATATGAGTCTATTACTGTTTTTTTTCAACATAACAGTTTTGCTGATTTGTTTCAAAATAAGAGTCTCTTACTGCTGCTCTGCAGAGAGTCGGCCAGCTCCTCCTGCTTCAACTGCTTCAGGCAGAGCACTGTGATGTCTCTAACTCCCTCTATGGCGCGCCTCCTCTGCTCCTCTTCCTCACCATCCACCACCTCCTCCTCGTCCTCCCTCTGACTCTCTGAGCATTGTGGGTAATCTGGGAAGTGACCCCTCCAGAGCTTCTTCAGCTCCTTGTCTAGAAAAGCGTGTGCGTCCTCCTCAGCCCTCTGGAGCAGAACAAACATCAATGAGAACTTGACTCTGAACTCACTGAGGACATCAGAAGCATCTGTCCTAGATTCACGTCCCGCTGGTCTACAGAGGGAAGCCTGGAGACCATCAGCACCACAAGAGATGCTTTCTAATGTTCATGTAGAGCTGGAGTCAAATGTCTTGTTGGACCTTTACACACCTGGATCAGCTCTGTTGGATACTGCTGTACAGACTGAGCACTGGTAACCTTTGAACTCTCCTGGTGTCGACTGTGGAGAACACACACACACACACACACACACACACACACACACTTGTAAAGACTGCTTAATGGGGAGTCTGAAGGTCCAGAACTATTTAGTTTCCCCTGACTTGTTACGTCTGATAAGTACAGTCTGATGTTCTGGTCTGTTTTCTGATCTGTTTGAAGCTCCTCCCTCTTCTTACTCGAGGGGCGTCCATCTTTAAATTGAGGAGATGATTCATAGGGCGGAGCCCGACTATTTCAATATTCTGATATAAGTTCATTTGCTCGGTTTTCGAATCTCAATTCACGATTCGAATGCTTTGTTTAATTTTAAGGAAAAAGACACCTGCTGTCCAGTATGAGAATCTGATAGACTTCAAACTAACTGGTTGTAAAAGGCCCAATAATAATAATAATAATAATAATAATAATCATACTATTTATTAAATGTTCTAGGGCTCTCCATAATATCTTGTTTCCATGGTGATGCTCCCACTAGTCAGTTGCGGCCATTCAACTATTGTATTTCATCATCTCTAACTAATCCTTACCTCTTCTCAACAGACTGATTTCCATCTTTAAACCTAACAGGTTTATCCATAGACCGGTCACTCTTCATGGAGACACAGCTGGGTCCAGGGGAGTCTGCTCTCTCCTGCTGGACTCTTCTAGAAATACAAGAAGCAGATTATTCTAGGTTTTAGAAGGGTTTTAATAATAAACTTGGCTATTTAGCAGCTATTTCAATGTTTAAATGAGGTCAAAAGATACCACAACACTCTGCCTACTAATAGTAACAGGTTGGTCATTTAATAAACATGAATAGAACAGGTTGCAATGTGTTTTCCTTTTATGATAATCCGTCTCCCTCAATAGCGCCTGTGTGATTTCTCCTCAGGTGAACAGCGCCAGTCCTGCTGTGCATTTTCATCAAAACTTTGCACAATGTTCAAACCACTTATCAGCTTTGTGATAACTAGAAGTGGGCCGACTCTCACACTATGGCAGCCGTGTGTCTTCAGAAACTTGTAGGCTACACTGAAGCTCTGCAGTAACAGAGTCGGACTCGGACAGATGAGTGGATCCGAAAGCCATGCCGTGACGTCACCCAGCCCCCCATCAATGTCCAAATCTCACCAAAATGGTCTCAATCGTTAGTGCTACGTTTGTGCTGATTTGTGCTGTTAAAAGAAACATTTGTGCTACTTCGGTTTTCACGTTAGCAGGCTTTATTCACCACAGCTGATGAATTCATAGCCAAATAATATCAACCGTGACCGCGATAGCCTATGTCAAGGGAAAGAGGCGGTGGTTTAAAAAAAGTCTTTCGACCGCTTATTTAGGTTCATTCGTTGCTTTCAATGGTTTATTCGTTTGCCAGTATATTTTCCTTTTTTTTAAATCGCGAGTGCTTGGAATTGTTTGGAAGCGAGTCGAGCTGATCTCGCCGTCTGTACCCACGGCCGAACGAAGAACAGCCGAGACAGCATCAATGTAATAAGATTCTTTATCAGCTTTGGCTCTTGCCTTTCCATTCTGATGTCTACATCATACCAAAAAGACAATAAAGAAAATCTTGATAATGCACCTGTCTGATTTGTATTAAGTTCACAATACAGTTAGTTAATGTACCTACTATTTTAATATTGCCCCTTACCTATGGCATGTGGCTTTAACCACACAAGTAATTATTACGATGTAATGTATTCAATTACAGTAAACTATTGATCTTTAACACATGGAAAATTGAAGGTGTGTACAGTATATTAGGACCATGAACATGAAAGGAATCTTAATGAGAGTCCTTGTTTCTTTGGGGACATGAAGTGATGCGTACCTACATACAGGAGAAATAAACCTATTTTACCAGACTGCACTGTGTAGACTTGCTGTGTATTGTGCAAAGACAACCACCTGATCGATAAGCTACTCTTGTATGCAAATTAGTTTATTCTTAACACATCAAGGTAGGCCTACGTTAGACAACCAAGTTATCAGCAGTAGCAACATAGAGTTGGGCCTCTAATCGCGGACACAGGCTATCGTGGTCACGGTTGATATTATTTGGCTATGAATTTATCAACTGTGGTGAATAAAGCCTGCTAACGTGAAAACCGAAGTAGCACAAATGTTTCTTTTAACAGCACAAATCAGCACAAACGTATCACTAACGATTGAGACTATTTTGGGGAAATTTGGACAAGTATGGGGGGCTGAGTGACGTCACTGGCCAGAAAATGTAAAGTTTAATTACTTAAAACCCTTAACAGCACAAACGATAATTTTTACGGCACAAACGAATAGCAGTGTTTTTAATAATTTTTGAATAACATGGGGGGCCAGCTTCACGCAGGTGTTGATAAAAACGTGATTCTGCAGCAGTGGTGTCCGCCGGATACCATTCAGGCAGGGAAAGATTTGCACTATGAAGTGACTTTTTATCTTTTTTTCTCTCCGATTATTGCTCCCCGAATATTACCAATATATGGATTATCTATTGACCAGCCGCTCTTCATGGAGACACGGCCGGGTACAGAGTCTGCTCTCTGGACTCTTCTACAGAAACAATGACAACCATCTGGACATGTGGAGGCTTGGCTGTTGTATTCTCATCATCATGTAGCCCAGCGATGGACTGAAACATGTCCTTCCTCTAATGTACATTCACTACTTTCTCTTGGAGACGGCTGTTTGTGTCATTCATTACAGTAATGTCTGCGTGTGTGATGAGGTGACTGTGAGGTGGAAGGTGTGCTGACTGTTGGGGAGGACTTAAGAGAAAGAGAGACAGGGGGTCAAGAGCTGAGGACCACTGGGTCCACACAGACTATATCCTTTCATCTGCTGCAGATCACAGAACAGTTCTGCCTTCAAGTGGTAGCAGTGTGTGTGTGTGTGTGTGTGTTTGGTAGCGAGCTGATAGCAGTGTGTGTGTGTGTGTGTGTGTTATGGTAGCGAGTTGATAGCAGTGTGTGTGTGTGTGTGTGTGTGTGTGTGTTATGGTAGCGAGCTGATAGCAGTGTGTGTGTGTGTGTGTGTGTTATGGTAGCGAGTTGATAGCAGTGTGTGTGTGTGTGTGTGTGTGTGTGTTACAGTAGCGGGCTGATAGCAGTGTGTGTGTGCGTGTGTGTGTGTGTGTTATGGTAGCGAGCTGATTGCAGTGTGTGTGTGTGTGGGTTAGGGTTAGGAGAGAGTCTGCTCTCTCCTGCTGGACTCTTCTAGAAATACAAGAACCAGGATTTATGGACATTCGATAGATGCTATATCTTTATAATGTCTGATAAATCCTTACCTCTTCTTAATAGACTGATTTCCATCTTTAAAGGTAACAGGATGCTCCATAGACCAGTCACTCTTCATGGAGACACAGCTGGGTCCAGGGGAGTCTGCTCTCTCCTGCTGCTCTGGGCTTCAACACAACACACACACAGCTTTTACTCAGACTAATGATGGTGTGATGATATATCACTGCTGAGCTCTGAGATGGACAACAGTCACACACAGTTAGAGATCCTCTTCTTACCTCTTAGCTCTGCTGTGGCGGCCATGTTCCCCAGACAGAGTGGTTTTAGAGGGAGGACCCCCCTCCTCTGTCTCCTCATCCATAGTAGACTGGACTCCTGGACACACACACACACACACACACACACACACACACACACACACACACACACACACACACACACACACACACACACACACACACACACACACACACACACACACACACACACACACACACACACACGGCTGTGTAGAGTAAAGTGCTTCCTGGTAATAACAGGACGCTATAATAAATGTAATGTGGCTCTGGGATCTCCAAAAGACAGAAGTCACATCTCTACAGAAACTCAACAGCATTTCTAAAAGGTTGGAAACTAACGGACGTAAAAGAGTTGAAAGGGTTAAAGAGTGAGGAAGTCAACGTTTAGTGTTTAAAACCAGAGAAAGCAGCTGAATGTTGGAGTCTGTAATATAAGGCCTCTAAGTGTCCACATAGAGAGTATATGGACAATATTAGACAGTAAAAGTAGAAAGTCTGCTCAACACGAACTTTATTTCCGTTGAAAGGCTGTGAAAGTGAAAGTAAAAAAAACGGACCCAGATGGCGAACTATTGGATATGTTTAGGGCGTTGTTTTTATTTAAATACATATGAAATACTTTCCTCAATGTTTATCGTGTGTGCGTTAAAATCTCCAAGAGAGTTATAAGCGAGTCGTAAACGTATGAGGAAGTCCGCCGTCTTTGTTGTTCAGTGGATTAAGGACGTTTCAGTTCATTAATTAATATTAATTAATATGTTAGTACTTTAATATTAGGACATAGAGGTGTATATGAAGAACAATAGTAAAGTGTAGAGATAGTAGGAAGCCTACCTTTATGTCCTCCGTGTTACAAGAAGGAGCCGACGGAGTGACGAGAGAGGGGAGGGGAGGGGGAGAGAGAGAGAGAGAGAGAGAGAGGGGGAGAGAGAGATTGGCTCAAAGTATAGCCACACTGTCGTATGAGACACGCCCCTTTTTATAGCATTTTAACACTTCTCATATTTCTTATTAATTCTTAATACATTTCATCATGTAAATATGAGCATTCCTTCCACGTGATGTGACCTATTGGCTCAAAATCAGTGCAGGATCAAACTTGTTTTATGAGACAACTCTTAGGGCGTGTTCAGACCTGGCGTTTTGTTTTCTGCCAGCGCTCTTTCTACATTGTATTCCTATGTAGCAGAGCGTTTCAAAACACACCCCCGGCGTTTTTTGAAACGCTTCTCTTGGCGCTTTTTTCTCACGCACCGAGCGTAAAAAAAAGTTGAAAAAAGTTCAACTGTCAGAATAAAAAGCGCCTGACGTCAGACGGTTAATAAAAGTGTTCGGTAAACACTTTAGTTGAATGCGGGTGCATAAGGCTGACATGAAGCTGTCATAATCATGACATGACACTTGTCATGACACTTTATGAATGCTTATGACGGTCGTCATTAAGTGTCATTCGCGGATTCAGCCCCATGGACAGTGCCGGTACGTTACCTGCGCTCCACCCGGCTCCACCCCGAGCACTATGGGAGGCGTCAGTGGGGAAAAGAATGGGAAAATTCATGTTTTTGCATTACTAATCTGGTGTCCTCTGTGCCAGTTATCTCTCAACCTATTTCCAACCAAAAAGATAATGTAAAAAACGTAAATAAAGCAGTAAAAAGCAGTTACAGTGCACAACAAGCAGACCTAGACCCAGACGTAGCTAACTGTTGTTTACCTATCTACATGGGGGAGGCCTGTCAGGCTAAGTGGAAGTATTTGAGGGACATGTACCGGAGGCAGAGAAAAGACCAGAGAGAGAAAAAAATATAAATGCTGTGTGCTCAAACCGTTTTTCCAACATCCTCCGCCCTACCTTTAAGCTATTGACATAATGACTCTTAATTTAACCTACTTATCATTACCTCACTCTCTCCTGCTGTTCCTTCTCCTCCACTCTCATATATATGGCATTCAATATACTCTCTGCTGTCTCTGTAGTTTCCTGAGGGCCGGAGTAATTACTGGTCGTTTCTCTGTCCTGGACGTGGGGGTCCAAGAAAGACAGGATCCCCAGATACTTCCAAGGACGTTTGGTGCCTCCCTCGGATCCACTTTTTTTTCTTTCTGCTCTTTTCAAATACTTCCATTTAGCCTGACAGGCCTCCCCTATGTAGATAGGTAAACAACAGTTAGTAATATATGAATAATATAATAGGATAATATAATATAATAGGATTTTTTGTTTTACTATCAATAGTTAGTAAATGTTAAGTTATAATGAATGAAATAGCTGTAAATAAATGAATTAAACATGCATCCAAATGTTTCCAATGATTAGTTTCCAATGACAGTTAATATTTGTACATTATTTGATTCATGTGATCGCAATAAATCAAAACATTAATATATGTATTTGCTTCATTTTGTATCAAAGATATTTTATAGATTTTTAACTACCTATTATGGTATCCATATGAATCACAGTATTTCAAACATTTTGAGATTGTCAATAACTCCATTGTAAGCATGATGGGGTGGAGGGGCTGTGGCAAGGAATCAGAGGGTGGGCTTGTAGTCTTCAGGTGATCTTCCAGTGCAGTCAGAACCTCTGTAACCTGCAGAGACAAACAAGAGGAAACATGAGGTATGTATTCAGATTTATGTACCATGACGTCAGCATATGTGGTATTCTCATAAAAGCCGACTGGATAAATTGTCATGCTGGTGGCCTTCACGATGTTCTCCGCCACCTCAGGAGACACGCCCAGCACCCTCCGATACACCCTCCACTGTGATGCTAGAATGCCAAAGGCACACTCCACCATCCTACGCACGTGGGAAAGACGAAAATTAAAAACGTTCTTCTCCCCAGTGTTGTGGCCTGGGTAAGGGCGCATGATGTTTCGGCGCAATGGAAATGCCTCATCTGCCAGGAACACATGTGGCATTGGCCCAAGATGTTCTGCGCCTGGGAGAGGGCAGTCTGCAGGAATCCCCAGGGTGTTCTGACGCAGCGCAGTACCAAAGGCTGAGGCCGACAGTGTGCCCCCATCGCTGTTCCTGCCATAGGCACCGATATCCACCACCCTGAATCGGTACTTTGCATCAACTACTGCACGGAGCACGATGGAAAATGTTCCTTTGTAGTTGTAATACAAAGAACCGCTGGATGGAGGAGCTTCGATGACGACGTGTTTCCCATCCATTGCACCAAGGCAGTTGGGAAAAGCAAGGTGGCTGAACTCAGCAGCTATCTTCCTCCACTCTGCTGCATCTGGCCTGGGCATGTAATCAGCCAGGAGTGAGGTCCATATCGCCGCACACACCTCATGCACTATTCCAGCCACAGTGCTGGCACCCACCCTGAAGCCAAAGGCAACAGATCTGAAGGAATCACCTGTTGCCAAGCACCTGTACAGTAAAAGCAATTCTGTTTAATTGTATGTACTTGATCATGTATTCATATAATGATTTCACTTACATTTTAAAGACTAAATGCATGACAATGTATCCAAATATTAAGTTAACTTACATTTTAAATGCCCTTGTAAATCTAGGCTGTGCATTTCAGATTGGACGTCAGGCCTATAGGCTACTGTAACGTTGTGGGCAGCGTGTAAACTGATACTGACGTCACTATAATCATGGCATGGTAGGCTAGATCAAAGAGGGAAGTTAGAAAGTACAACTCACCGTAGACAAATGCAGAGCCGTTCTTCTGGACCAGAGCTATAGAGAAAACAGAGTTACGACACTTCCATTGACTCCCATGGAAAAAAATGGCGGACGATACTTCCGGGTTGTGGAGACGCCAATAGTTCCAAACAATGGACGGAGCTCCGTTGACTTCAATGGCTCGTCAAGAACAATTACTGGTAAGTTGATGAAATAACAGCATTTTAAACGTTTTTTTTTTACATTTGTAGGCATTAGCTATCAGAGGTATACTCTTAGACATCGTTATTTTTACATTTGGTTTGCATGAAATGTCGATGTTGATGTTAAAAATGTAAAGTTCGGTCAGTTAGGTCCCTAAATGGATTTAGGACCTAACTGAAAGCTTGGCAACGGAGGCTAACGTGAGGTTATTAACGTGATAATTTCACTAAAGTCCTTTAACCTTTTGTTGTCAGGTGACATTATGTAAAGTTGTTTTGATTGTTAGGTTTTAAAACATTATCAAAATACTACCACTACTGCTAATGTAGCCCCACTCTCACACTAATACTAAAATGCTACTGCTATTACTGCTACTATTAATTAAATGCTAACTGTTTTACTCCTGCTGCTGCTATAACTGCTACTACTACAATAATAATAATAATAATGCATTTTATTTAGAGGCGTCTTTCAAAGCACTCAATGTCATCTTACTAGACACAGATAAAACAACAATAGAACAACAATTTGTTTGTTTATTCAACAGGGACAAAGCTCTGCTGGCGGTGTCTGCTGCTGGCAGTGGCTGGTGCTAGCAGTGGAGGCTGCTGGTCTCACTGATGGCTGCAGGGAGATGCTGGTGGTTGCGGGAGGTTGAGATGGAATGGAGAGGCCAAATACATCCATGGCAGTAAGGAAGGTATTTGTTAGTGGCCTAGATATTATGGCCTTTGGTGCAGGAGGTTGAGCCTTCTTGGCCTTCTTATTCTGACTCTTGCTGCCAAGGTGACCTTTACTTTTGTCTTCTCTCCTTGCAGCCCTGATGCACGTAGCCGCAATCCTCAACCTCAGCCTGACATATCTGCAGATGATTTTTCTTTTAACATCATGGCATGATGGAAGGCTGCTATCCAGAAGCATGGCCTCCTGTTCCAGGTGTTCCACAGCATTGGTGCACTCCATGAGTGAATCATCTGTCCTTGAACGGAACAGCTGCTCCACGTGCTGGACGACAGTGAAGACCTCATCAGATGGCCGATAAAGTGCACCCTGTTTGAATTTTCAACTGCAGCAGAACAGCATTCTCATGTGCATCATCTGCATTTTGCACAAGTGCATGCTTGCACGTCTCACAGAGTATGGAGCTGAAGACACCCTTCACAATGTATCCAGCCAGATGGTACAGAACACAGGAATCTGTTTTTGTGAAGGTGGGTGGTGTTGTCAGGTCGACCAGCTGCTCCACTCTCAGACCTTCAGGACTGCTGGTAATGGTTCTGGTCTCCAGGAAGTCTGCTAGGTGGTCACAGCTGTCATCAGGTAAGAGCCCGTATGCACTGTGGACAGGAACTGTCCAACAGTGACAGCCCATAGGGCATAGTGGAACTCTACAGGTGTTGGCACGGAGTTTCTCTGACGTATGCATCCAAATGTGTTTTCCAGGCAGTCCTGCGTGAACCGGCCCGTGAGGACAAATTTGTGACCCTGGCTCAACAGATCTTCCTGGACCTGCAGTATGGTTGTTGTGGCCATAACCAATCCTGTCTGGACCGGCTTCCAGCTGCTCTTTACCCCTATCTTTAGGTCATGAAAAAGATGGATGCTCTCTTGGAGAAATCTGATGGCCTTTTCATACTCCCCCATTTTGAACCGAGAGAGGGCAGGACAGTGAGGACATTCTTTCCCCTTCTCCAGAGCCATCTGTGTGTGTTTATGGTTTCATTGCCCCACTTTGTCTGTTAAGGGTTTTTGGTTGTTAACATACACTGCTGTTATTGTTCTAGTTTGTTCTTATTATTCTTTTGTTGTTCTTATTATTATTTATTAATATAATAATATATTATGTATGGCAATAATAATATATATTTATTATTATTATTCCTATTAATTTATTTTTCTTGTACACACACAAACACACAATTGTTCTTGTTTCAATAATTCTTTAATAAAAATCTTGTTTATTTAACAACTTTTGTACCAGTCATACGTATTCCAGTCCATCAGCTCTAACATAAATTGCAAGTGTGAATAGTTGCTTGTAGAGTTAGATATTGACTGATCATATTCAAGCATAATTAGTGGTTGTTTGATAGATCTGATACATGGCTCCATCTTAAAGTCTCCATGGTTCTGATCCATGTCCTACAAAAATAACTAAATGTCCTTTAGTCTAAACTTGGTAATAAAGGGTTAATAAAACGTACTTTGGAAAAGCTGACATGTCACAAAACAGGTAAGTGCTAAGAGTGCAATAATAATAATAATAATGGTACAAATTAAATGGTAACTTGTTTATCTAAGTGCAAATACAGAACAACCAACCTTATAAATTTAGCATCACTCACGTAAGTCACCTAACCAAGCTAACACGAACTTCTACCGCCAAAAGTGTATTATTATTATTATTATTATTCAAAAGTAATCAATGCAGTACTACAGCTCAAAAGCATAATTGACGCCAACATATATGCAATAGCGCAAAAACGTGTGTTTTATTGTGATATTTACCATGCAATAGCTCACTCCTCACTCTGAGGAGACGCGGGGCCGCCATCTTGGAGTGGTGATCCGCTCCACTCAGTGTCATTAATTATTTCCACTAAATACGGCCAATAGTGCGCTAATGTTAAATCTTACTTGTGAAAAGTAATCCCGCGATTTCTATTTCCCGCCGTCCGCTCATTCGAGCGGGAATCCGCTGAGCAGCAGCTCGGCATCCATGTTGTCTTCTCCTGCCCCTCCCCCCCCACCACTCCAAGATGGCCGCCCAACGGCTCCGCCACAGCAGCCAATGCTGCGTCATGTATAGATGTCTATGTATAAGATGTCCATCAGTGGTTCCCTATCTGTGGGGCCCTCTAGTGGGGCGCGGAGGTACTGCAGGTGGGGCGCGAGAGGCCTTTCAATTGAAAATCTTTTTTTTAAAATAATATAGATATAGCCCTATGTATGTATACTAAAATGTAGTATACATACATATATTCAACATTTCTGTTGAATATATATACCTGTCATTTATGAGTGAAGAAATGTTGAATTTATGTATAATACATGTCTTTTATTCCAATCAAACCAATAAAAAAAAGGAATGCTTAAAACAAATCAATGAATGTTTATGAATTCAATGTGCCAACCTATGTAAATCAAAATGTCGGCTTACACACATGTAAATATGTTGGAACAGTTTGTGATTTAAAAAAATAAAATGTGTTTACAAAATGTGTCTCAGAGATATGAAGAGGATAAAAGTTTGGGAACCTCTGATCTATGGGGACACGTCACTGAAACGGGGACTTGTCAGGGAGCTAACTGCTAAAGAGCACCTTAGCAGGGGGAGCTAACTGCTAAAGAGCACCTTAGCAGGGGAGCTAACTGCTAAAGAGCACCTTAGCAGGGGAGCTAACTGCTAAAGAGCACCTTAGCAGGGGGAGCTAACTGCTAAAGAGCACCTTAGCAGGGGAGCTAACTGCTAAAGAGCACCTTAGCAGGGGGAGCTAACTGCTAAAGAGCACCTTAGCAGGGGAGCTAACTGCTAAAGAGCACCTTAGCAGGGGAGCTAACTGCTAAAGAGCACCTTAGCAGGGGGAGCTAACTGCTAAAGAGCACCTTAGCAGGGGAGCTAACTGCTAAAGAGCACCTTAGCAGGGGAGCTAACGCCTCATCGTTCAGACTCCTTAAACCCGTCTGTCCAGTTGGAGAGTGATTCCGGGTGCGGTGATTGATATCAGTCGTGTGTACGCTTGTCTCTTTTTCAGTTAAGTTGATCACATCCTGTGTGTCGGGTGGATCTGCTCCTCCATGGAGACTCTTCTCTCAGGACAGACTCCCATGTAACATCTAACCCCTCCCTGACCCCTGACCCCCATACGGTCCTCCATGGAGACTCTTCTCTCAGGACAGACTCCCATGTAACATCTAACCCCACCCTGACTCCTGACCCCCATACGGTCCTCCATGGAGACTCTTCTCTCAGGATAGACTTGTAACATCTAACCCCTACCTGACCCCTGACCCCCATACGGTCTTCCATGGAGACTCTTCTCTCAGGACAGACTCCCATGTAACTAACATCTAACCCCTCCCTGACCCCTGACCCCCATACGGTCCTCCATGGAGACTCTTCTCTCAGGACAGACTCCCATGTAACTAACATCTAACCCCTACCTGACCCCTGACCCCCATACGGTCCTCCATGGAGACTCTTCTCTCAGGACAGACTCCCATGTAACATCTAACCCCTACCTGACCCCTGACCCCCATACGGTCCTCCATGGAGACTCTCCTCTCAGGACAGACTCCCATGTAACATCTAACCCCTCCCTGACCCCTGACCCCCATACGGTCCTCCATGGAGACTCTTCTCTCAGGACAGACTCCCATGTAACATCTAACCCCTCCCTGACCCCTGACCCCCATACGGTCCTCCATGGAGACTCTCCTCTCAGGACAGACTCCCATGTAACATCTAACCCCTCCCTGACCCCTGACCCCCATACGGTCCTCCAGCCACACATCATGCTGTACATGTTACATGGACCCCAGATAGCTGTCATGTCACCTCTGCTACTGTTGGGGTTTGAGAGTTGTTTGTGAAACAGACATTTTAAAGGTTGATAGTTTCCTGTGTGTCATAGAGGTGAGGTTATATGTGAGTGTGATGATAACATGATGTCAGTCCTAATGGAGGATGAAGACGACCTCATCACACAGACGCATCACAGCTGTCTGTGCGCTGGTGGACCACAGAGAGTCACTGTGCGTTCACATCAGAAGCGAATTGCGCTGCAAAGCGCTTCGGTCGCTCAAAAAGATTCGCTGCGAATATTTTTGTTCGCTTTTGTCGCTCATGACGTACAATTAAATTATGCAGACGCATTTAAAGGAGCCGTATGCTTACAGACAGACATATCAAAGAGTGAACTCCACACACTTTGGCCATATTGCAGAGACGGTTTTGCTTGTTGGATAAACGATAGTCGCACATCCCTCGTAACTACGCCGTGAAGGTGAACCCTCCCGGACTCCGCTATTAACATGAACCGCTCCGTCGGAGGAGCCACATCCACACGCACCGGACACCACAATACAAACACACATGTTTTACATTTGATTGCTTTTAAATAAAGTTGTGTGCAGTTATACGGTAAATACGATTATTAAAAGTGTTCATGTCTCCTTCCTGGTCCAGAACCGCTTGGTCCATGCCTTCCTGGTCCAGAACCGCTTGGTCCATGCCGTTAATGGTCGGCCCACTTCGTGCGTGTGCTTGTAAACATGATATTTAAGCTGATTATTACGGTATTGTATTGTCTCTTGGATCGTCCAACACCGGGTGCCACAGCCGCCAGTAACTTTTCCGTCGACATTTTACAGTAGGAACCAACAGAGTCCAGTAGGAACCAAAGTGCCGGTGTTCCCCGGGACCCACGCAAGCGGAGAGCGTCTACATTCCCATTGGCTGTCGTGTTTTGCTGCTGAAACGCGTCATAGTAATTTGCATAAAGTTAAACTGTCTTCAACTTTTTTTTGACGCTCTGGTCGCTCAACTTTTGCCGCTGGTAGCGTTGGACGCTTGTGGCGCTTTGGACGCTCTCGCCCATAGAAAGTGAACGACTTCCGGCGATTTGGACGCTCAAGACGCTTCTGGTGTGAACGCACAGTAACAGATGTAAACACTACAGACAGAATGTATTCATATTATACGACTGCATATGTGATCTATAGTGTGCACATCGTATCCCTAATCACACCTCCAGCTAACGTAACATTAGGATGTGAGTCATCATGAGAACCATATGAATGCATATACTGATGAATACATTACAGTGTGTGTGCATTAGAGACGCGCAGTGCTGTCTCTCCGCCGCTCCCCAGAAATGCTATTCTATATATTGAGTATTGCACATTATGCGTTCATATTTACTGAACATTGCTGTACATAAAGGACTGCTACTGTCCATCCCGCTGAAAACCACTCAACCGGATCAGTGTGGACCTGCGGAGCGCTACAGGAACCACGTGACCGCGCGGCGGCGAGATCAGAGAGTGTGGACACCACAGACATAACATACGCAGCAGACGCCTCACGACGGCTGGAACTGTCTACGGTCGCAACTCTGTCCTTCTACGGCTCTGGAAACAAGTAGCAGGGGAGCTAACTGCTAAAGAGCACCTTACACTGCAAAAAGTGAAAATATAGACAAGTGTAATTTACTTGACTTCAGTGTATTTATCTAATCACACCATTTTTTTGACTTATTTACTCATTCAGGCTGAAGATATTTAAGATACTATTACTTGTTTCAAGAAAATTAATTTTGCGCCAACCAACTTAGATAATAGAAGTAATTCTAAGCAGATTTATCTTAAATTGTTGAGGAGGTAGCCTTTATACATGTTAACAACTCAGCTTAAGGATATGTTTTACTTGTTTCAAGACTCACTTCAACCTGTTTTAAGAATGGAGCCCAACTCATTAAGATAATGTAAGAATTGATTGTGTGCATCATTAATGTACTCTTGGACAATGCAGTGTTCCACCTCAGTAAATTGAATATAATCTAATCTAATCAATGGGAGCATCCTGGACCATTAACAATAACAAAACATGAACTTTTATCAAAACACTGAGGAGTACCTCAACTACCTTTATTCATGGTTAGGGTTAGGTATTTGGCAGATGCTTTTATCCAAAAACACCAATATAATGTAACAAATCAGGAGATTTGTAGAAGTCATTTTCAGTAGTTTTATTGGCTTGTAGGCACAACAATTAACACTCCTACCCAGTCCAGAGTTGGCTAGGCCTAGGTCATTACACAGCCCCCACGAGGCTTAGTCCAAATATCTAATATATTTAGTATTCATGTCAATTTAAGCACAATAATTAACAACAAACAATACATTTCAAAAACAAAAATCAATGGTAACCCTTCCTTTTACAGTACGGTAATTACCAGCTAATTACCTGGTAATAAGATGTATTTACTAAGTAATAACCAGGTAATTAAATGTAATTACCTTCTAATTACCAAGTACTTACCAGGTAATTACCAAGTATTTAAATTACATATTTACCTGGTAACTACCACTTATTTACCTGGTAGTTACCTGATATTTACCTGGTAACTACCACTTATTTACCTGGTAGTTACCTGATATTTACCTGGTAACAACCACTTATTTACCTGGTAACTACCACTTATTTACCTGGTAGTTACCTGATATTTACCTGGTAACTACCACTTATTTACCTGGTAGTTACTTGATATTTACCTGGTAACAACCACTTATTTACCTGGTAGTTACCTGATATTTACCTGGTAACTACCACTTATTTACCTGGTAGTTACCTGATATGGTAAAAACATAAACAAAAACTTGTTGGTATTTACCTGGTAAATACCAACAAGTTACCCAGTATTTACTAGATATATACTGAAAACTACCAGGTATTTATCCAGGAATTATAGATTATGTATTACCAATCAACCTGTGTAGTGACAGTGAGGGTAGTAATGACTCTGATATTTACCTGGTAATTACCCAGTATTTACTTGATAACTTGCAACTATTTACTAAGTAATTACTTTCTAATTACCCAGTAGTTACAATTTACCCAATAACCCCCATGTATGTATGCAGATATTAACTGGTATTTACCCAGTAATTACAAATGTAATGGGCTTTATGCCGAGCGTCACGTGACCAAACCGGAAAACTGGTCTCCTGACTTCCGCTTGTCGTTAAAGCCGGTAGCAGCGGTAGGAACTGATGGCGACAGCTATTGACTTGGCCTAGTTAGCCCTTTTTACTGTTGGCGTTTTATTTGGTTTTAACATCTGAATGTTAGTGAGAAGAAAAGATGGATGAAAAAAAAAAAAAAAAAAAAAACAGCGGTAAAAGCTATCGAGTGAGTCCGGGAGAGGGCTGCTCTCCTCGGACACATTACTCTGAAGCCCCGGTGACGGCCTGGAAGTGTGGATTAATAAATACAATTAAAAAGAAAACAGCGATAAAAGCTAGCGTGAGTCCGGGAGAGGGCTACTCTCCTCAGACATATTACTCAGAAGCCCCGGTGACGGTCTGGAAGTGCGGATTAATAAATAACATAATGCGAGCGCGGTATAGTGGACCTGAACCGGATGTGATGAGACCTGTTTAGCAGAATGCGGAAGTATGTTGCGCATAACCCCTATTCCAAAACATTATCAGGTAAAACCCTGTGAATTACCCTGTAAGGAAGGTGGAACTGTACTGTAAAAGGAAGCGTGGTTTGTTTCAATGATATTACCATATACTTTCCTGGTAACTGTAGATTATAATCCTCTAGTTTTGAACATGGTATCTGGCAAAAACTCCCATACCTCCCTGATAATTATCGGGTAATTATCGGGGTGATATCAGAGTTTTACAGAGTAGTTACCTGTAAGGAAGGTGGAACTGTACTGTAAAAGGAAGCGTGGTTTGTTTCAATGATATTACTGTAGCTCCCAAGTAGTACACACGAGGCCAGAGGTCTTTGTTAGAAAACAGGATTTATTTTCCAGGTCGAACCAACCCGTGAGAAATGGGTTTAAAGATAACAATAATTCAAATCAATAAATACAATTGACAATATGCAAATGTACGTTTTTTCAGCAGCACAACAGGTGTTACATTTACACCAAAAACCACTACACACACCTCACATACAGTCCACAACTCAATATTAACTTGTAAATTTACAAACTTAACTTACATATTCACCACTTTACGTCGTATGCAAATCCCCATCACGCACCAACCACGCAATGGAATGCAACACAATCGTTCACGTTCTTCATAGACGTAAATAAAAGATAAACATGCCTCGTCTACTGCTTAAGGAGGGAATGTTCTAGTATGCGTCTTCCTTGTCCTTTATAGTTGTTCTACATTAAGTGCCTTTAGCTTTTAACTTTAACTTATAGCTTATAGAACGTGCTGCCTCTTTCGCGCTGTTTGGCTAGGTGCGTTGCTAAAAGGTGTCGTATTCCGGCGGCAATTAGTTCCGCCCCAATGCCATTCTAAACAGTAGGAACAAAAAAAACGGGAGGTTAACAAATTTAACAAACTATACCAGGAAAGTATAGTTTTCCTGGTATAGTTTGTTTAATTTGTTAACCTCCCGGTTAGAGTGTTTAGAATGGCATTGGGGCGGAACTAATTGCCGCCGGAATACGACACCTTTTAGCAACGCACCTAGCCAAACAGCGCGAAAGAGGCAGCACGTTCTATAAGTTAAAGTTAAAAGCTAAAGGCACTTAAAGTAGAACAACTATAAAGGACAAGGAAGACGCATACTAGAACATTCCCTCCTTAAGCAGTGGACAGGCATGTTTATATTTTATTTACGTCTATGAAGATCGTGAACGATTGTGTTGCATTCATTGCATGGTTGGTGCGTGATGGAGATTTGCATACGACGTAAAGTGGTGAATATGTATATGTAAGTTAAGTTTGTACATTTACAAGTTAATATTGAGTTGTGGACTGTATGTGAGGTGTGTGTAGTGGTTTTTGGTGTAAATGTAACACCTGTTGTGCTGCTGAAAAAACGGACATTTGCATATTGTCAATTGTATTTATTGATTTGAATTATTTTTCTAAATTAAAAAAAATTGTTAAATTACAACCGCTGTTGTTACATTTTGTATTTAAATTGCATTAAATCTATTAATGTGTTTGTATACCTAAAACTAGACAATTTCTTAAAACAAGACATCCTAATCTAAGATTTGTTTTACTTATTATGAGATTTTTAATGCACTTGATACAAGCAAATCCATCTTATTTTTGACCTATTTCTGACTTGTTAAGAAATATTTACTTATTCCGAGATGTTTTAAAAGAACTTAATACAAGAAAATTCATCTTGTTTTAATCTTGTTGCTGACTAGTTTTGAGCAAGCCTAACTCTAACCCAGTTGGTTTCTAAGCAATAATTCTCCAAAACAAGCACAAATATCTTAAAATAAGACAAAAATATCTTGACAAGAGCACTAAATATAAGTAATTTATGCTTATAATAAGATTTTTAGTTTTCTTATTTCTCCGATTTTTTTTTTCTTGTTTCAAGGAAACTTAACAAGTAGAATTTTCATGATCCACTGACAGAAAATTCAGCTTGAAAAAAGTAAATGGAGATGTTATAAGTCAACAGGCCAAAAGAAATGCCCCTCCCTCTTTATTCCCTCCCTCCATGTTTCGGCCATTGAGGTGATAATGTGACTGACAGGAAAGATGGATTCCCCAAACCAATCAGGGAAGAGATGCCCTGATTGGTCAGGAATGAGCCTCACATCTAAATGGTGTCCCACAGAGGTGCAGATCTCCTCATGGACCAGCGCTCACTATGAGCTGATGGTAGCACACACCTGCAGCACCTGGAAGGACATTATTCATTCTACAGTGTGGTCACACTGATATGTCCCTATGGACACTCTCTAGGAAACACTCATCACCACATCACCACATCCACACTAGTGCTGTTCATATGGGGGGGGGGGAGAAAGTGTTGAGAGAGGGGAGCACGCGTGGGAATGAGTGGTTCCTGAAACGTGACCCCCCCCCCCCCCCCCCCCCCCTCCCTCCATCAGCTGTGCTGCAGCAGTGAAGTCAGAAACCCCACAGAGACCCACTGGAGCCGACCGGAGACACAGCGGCCCGGCGGCCCGGCGCCCCCCCGCCTCCAGGACCCTGAGCTTTCTTCTTCTCCACGGACTGGAAAACTTTATTAGCATGTTAGCCATGTGACACACATTAAAGCAGTAGTAGTAGCAGTAGTAGTAGTAGTGTGTATGTGTGTGTGTGTGTGTGTGTGTGTGTGTGTGTGTGTGTGTCAGGCCCGGTTCTACGGGGGTGCATAAGCATGCATTGCACCCCCAAAAAAATTGTTTGCACCCTCAATTGAAAAAAGGAGGGAGTGATTTTTGTTTAAAATAAATATGATAAAAAAATAAAATACTTGCTCACAAAACAAATTGTAATTAAACTTGTGACAATTTCCATTAAATACCGTTTGCTGCATTTATTTAGTTCACTAAACCGATAAGAACGTTATTATTGTTATGACGGGGGCGCGTGAACTGCGCCCGTCCGGCGGCGCGGCAGTGACTCAGAGTTACTGAACTTCACAGTGACTCCGCCCCCTTTTTAACCGCTCCGGTGCCGGAAGTAAATGTCCCATGCATTTATCTCCTCCACTTTTCGTAGAATCCTTATAAAAAGAGTATTAAGCCTTTAACCAATAAGCCGATCGATCGTTATGGTAGTCGTGATGACCATATTGATTGGGGATGAGTAGTTCCTCACTCGGGCAACTAAATAATGTACACAGTCTTATTGTATCTTTGCCTTTTCTTCCATTTTCCAAATTCTTGTTATGCCCGAATCAAACATAATATGGTCGTCACGACTACCATAACGAACGATTGGCTTATTGGTTAAAGGCTTAATACTTTTTATAAGGATTCTACGAAAAGTGGACGAGATAAATGCATGGGACATTTACTTTGTTAAAAAGGGGGCGGGGTCACTGTACGCTCCATTAGGCATTTACAATGGATACCCGAAAAAGGCTAAAAACGAACACCGCAGAAGAATCCAATACGTCAGACAGTACAGCCGCTGTGAAGGCACTAGCACCGCTAGCTCCGTCCGGCCCGACTAGCGCCCTCACTCCGGACAAGCACAGCCTGGAGCTCCAGACGCCCCCTAGTGGCAGCACATGTATTACAGCTCCAGACGCCCCCTAGTGGCAGCACATGTATTACAGCTCCAGACGCCCCCTAGTGGCAGCACATGTATTACAGCTCCAGACGCCCCCTAGTGGCAGCACATGTATTACAGCTCCAGACGCCCCCTAGTGGCAGCACATGTATTACAGCTCCAGACGCCCCCTAGCGGCAGCACATGTATTTGCAGCTAGGTGGGTCAGCACGGCTCCGTCGGCTTTTTGGTGCTGGAAACACCAAGTATGTCTGACCAATCACAGCGTGAGGGGCGGAGTCGGAAGCCGGGTTACCATGACGACAGAGTTGCGACGGTTCCGTGTTAGAGGTAAACAATGGCTGCTGCTGCTGGCGAACGGCTGTCTCTCCACTCGGCTTTGGCCGCGACTCTTCAAGACTTGAAGTTAACATTTTATTTGAGAAAAGAACAAAGAACGGCACTGAAGTCTTTCCTCGAAAAGAAATATGTATTCAGAGTTTTGATTAATGACGTAGTCGGAGCCGTCGCCATGACTACGTCACCTTCTTCGTCGCTCTGATTGGTTGTAGCGCTGTCCTATTGCGTGCAGAGGGAACTTGAAAGACAACCGTTTATCCCACACTGCCAGTGGAGCTGATCCAGACCCGACATCTTCCTGATGTGGTCTGGACCGCCAGGCTGGACAAGCAGCCTTCGGCTTCGACACTGCGACCCGTTGGCGGCCGATCTCCGAACTGATTACTTTTTGTGAAAATGACATTCCTAATTGGGATTTCTCTGTCAGCATTAACAGTTTTGGGCAGCAGAATAAGCACTTATTGACATTAAGTGGTTCACATAAAGGTGCATCTCATAATATTAGAAGATCAGGGAAAAGCTATTTGTTTGTAATTTAATTCAAAAGGTTCCATATAATCTAGATGTAACATAAAGTGATATATTTTAAGCATTATCTTGTGAATGATAATGTAAAATTATTTTGTGACATTTAGTGGTTCACTTATATAAATACAGAGCATGTTTTATTTTTAAGTTACAATGTGGATGACAATGTTAAAGTATTTGGCCTCACAAGGCTACAGTGCTGCTTGAAAGTATATGAACCTCTTGAGCCTTTTCAAATTTGATTTAATTTAAACATTATTAATTCATTTTCATCAATACCAGTATTTTTTTATATGAAATAACAGATGTCTGTTTATAAATTCCACATTTTTATTTTCCGAAAATCAATTGTTAAAGCAAATGATTTGCCAACTTTTGTATGTGCAAAAGTAAGTGAAGCCTGAGCTGCATTGCTTAAATGGAGCCGGTAAACACTCAGGTGGGACACGCAGTGATGAAATGGACCAATGAGAGACACATATCAAATATCAAAAATATCAAAAATATATAAATATAAACATATCAAAAACCTCTCATATCCAAAGCTTGGATATCAATAAGCTGAAATGTTCTCCACATCACAGACATGTGATGCCATCTAGGGGTTAGACGGTACAGAGACAGGTCATTAAGGAGCAGGTAGGGGTTAGACAGTACAGACAGGTCAGTAAGGAGCAGGTAGGGGTTAGACAGTACAGACAGGTCATTAAGGAGCAGGTAGGGGTTAGACGGTACAGACAGGTCATTAAGGAGCAGGTAGGGGTTAGACGGTACAGAGACAGGTCATTAAGGAGCAGGTAGGGGTTAGACGGTACAGAGACAGGTCATTAAGGAGCAGGTAGGGGTTAGACGGTACAGAGACAGGTCATTAAGGAGCAGGTAGGGGTTAGACGGTACAGAGACAGGTCATTAAGGAGCAGGTAGGGGTTAGACGGTACAGAGACAGGTCATTAAGGAGCAGGTAGGGGTTAGACGGTACAGAGACAGGTCATTAAGGAGCAGGTAGGGGTTAGACGGTACAGAGACAGGTCATTAAGGAGCAGGTAGGGGTTAGACGGTACAGAGACAGGTCATTAAGGAGCAGGTAGGGGTTAGACGGTACAGAGACAGGTCATTAAGGAGCAGGTAGGGGTTAGTACAGAGAGAGGTCATTAAGGAGCAGGTAGGGGTTAGACGGTACAGAGACAGGTCATTAAGGAGCAGGTAGGGGTTAGACGGTACAGAGACAGGTCATTAAGGAGCAGGTAGGGGTTAGACGGTACAGAGACAGGTCATTAAGGAGCAGGTAGGGGTTAGACAGTACAGTCAGGTCATTAAGGAGCAGGTAGGGGTTAGACAGTACAGACAGGTCATTAAGGAGCAGGTAGGGGTTAGACGGTACAGAGACAGGTCATTAAGGAGCAGGTAGGGGTTAGATAGTACAGAGAGAGGTCATTAAGGAGCAGGTAGGGGTTAGACGGTACAGAGACAGGTCATTAAGGAGCAGGTAGGGGTTAGACAGTACAGACAGGTCATTAAGGAGCAGGTAGGGGTTAGACGGTACAGAGACAGGTCATTAAGGAGCAGGTAGGGGTTAGACGGTACAGAGACAGGTCATTAAGGAGCAGGTAGGGGTTAGACAGTACAGACAGGTCATTAAGGAGCAGGTAGGGGTTAGACGGTACAGAGACAGGTCATTAAGGAGCAGGTAGGGGTTAGATAGTACAGAGAGAGGTCATTAAGGAGCAGGTAGGGGTTAGACGGTACAGAGACAGGTCATTAAGGAGCAGGTAGGGGTTAGACAGTACAGACAGGTCATTAAGGAGCAGGTAGGGGTTAGACGGTACAGAGACAGGTCATTAAGGAGCAGGTAGGGGTTAGACGGTACAGAGACAGGTCATTAAGGAGCAGGTAGGGGTTAGACAGTACAGACAGGTCATTAAGGAGCAGGTAGGGGTTAGACGGTACAGAGACAGGTCATTAAGGAGCAGGTAGGGGTTAGATAGTACAGAGAGAGGTCATTAAGGAGCAGGTAGGGGTTAGACGGTACAGAGACAGGTCATTAAGGAGCAGGTAGGGGTTAGACGGTACAGAGACAGGTCATTAAGGAGCAGGTAGGGGTTAGACGGTACAGAGACAGGTCATTAAGGAGCAGGTAGGGGTTAGACAGTACAGACAGGTCATTAAGGAGCAGGTAGGGGTTAGACGGTACAGAGACAGGTCATTAAGGAGCAGGTAGGGGTTAGACGGTACAGAGACAGGTCATTAAGGAGCAGGTAGGGGTTAGACAGTACAGAGACAATTCAGTAAGGAGCAGGTAGGGGTTAGACAGTACAGAGACATGTGATGAAGGAGCAGGTAGGGGTTAGACAGTACAGAGACAGGTCATTAAGCAGCAGGTAGGGGTTAGACAGTACAGAGACATGTGATGAAGGAGCAGGTAGGGGTTAGACAGTACAGAGACAGGTCAGTAAGGAGCAGGTAGGGGTTAGACAGTACAGAGACATGTGATGAAGGAGCAGGTAGGGGTTAGACAGTACAGACAGGTCATTAAGCAGCAGGTAGGGGTTAGACAGTACAGAGACATGTGATGAAGGAGCAGGTAGGGGTTAGACAGTACAGACAGGTCATTAAGCAGCAGGTAGGGGTTAGACAGTACAGAGACATGTGATGAAGGAGCAGGTAGGGGTTAGACAGTACAGAGACATGTGATGAAGGAGCAGGTAGGGGTTAGACAGTACAGACAGGTCATTAAGCAGCAGGTAGGGGTTAGACAGTACAGAGACATGTGATGAAGGAGCAGGTAGGGGTTAGCAGGACACAAACGTTGTCCAAAATATCAAACATATTGGAGTACTTTTTTATTATTTAAAATACATTTCAAATTACAAATTCAATCTTAGTGAAAGCTGCTTAGTGAACTTTATGGAAGATCTTAAAGTCACTTCCTTTCATGGTGAAAAATAAATCAATAGATTTGATAAAGGCAAAGGTTGTAGCTTGCTCATGAATATTCATTTCTCTGATAGGCTGAGACGCGACTGCCACGCGGTAATCAATACAATAATGAACCGATCATCAACAATAGGTAATCAATACAATAATGAACCGATCATCAACAATAGGTAATCAATACAATAATGAACCGATCATCAACAATAGGTAATCAATACAGTAATGAACCGATCATCAACAATAGGTAATCAATACAGTAATGAACCGATCAACAATAGGTGATCAATACAATAATGATATATATACACATACATACAATCAGGTAATATTTGTGACATGAATAAAGGGGACATATTGACACTGAGCCTGTTGTTACCATGGTGATGTAGTACTGTAATATACTGTAGCTGTGTCCCAATTCAGCGGTTGAATGCTTCGAAGTGCGCATTCGAAGGGCGCTTACGTCACAACGCTGCGCGAAGGCTGTCCCAATTCGCAGACTCCTTCGAATGCGTACTTCAAATGCGCACTTCTTTTCCCTCTTTTGGAGGACGCATCGCATGTATCCTTCACCGCCTCGTATATCCCAGAATCCTTTGTGCGCCGCTGTTCAGAGGCGGGAAAAGAATAATGGCGACACCAAGTGGCGATGAATTTATATTTAAATGTAATAAGTATTGGGTTTATATTTAATTACTTTTACTTACTACTTGTTATACTTTTACTCATTACTTATGTATTAGTTTTATTATCCGCTTTATTTCCAGACTGTAAAACTGCAAACTCAGTTAAACGATGGGATTGAATAAAGAGCTACGTTTATGATTATCACTATTCAGTGTTTCCCACAGGATTTTGTGAGACTATGGTGGGTGGATCTCGGACCCTCTAGGGGGGTCCGGGGGCATGCTCCCCCGGAAGATTTTTTTTTACATTTTAAAGTTAAATGCATCAATCTGGTGCACTTTGAAAGCAAAATTAAGAGGCTAGATATATGAAGACCTGTGTGCTCTTGTGAACAATTTAATCATAAACACATTGGTTGTATAGATACGAATGGTGAAAACACAAAATCAACTAGAGCATACATCTGAGCCATCAAAGAAATTAAGCAAACGTGGTTAACTGTGTTGAACTAGTTTATTTTTTAGAAAAGCCAAGATATATGCCCTGATCAACATAATTGTCAAGCGGGATCCAGGGGTATGCTCCCCTGGAAGACAATTTGGATTAGGTTCTGCTGAATTTTGTGGAAATAAATTGACAATATTCAGGCATGAGATGAACAAACCAAATATAAGCCTATATTACAGTAGCATCTTTGTGTAGAGCAGCAGAGCTCTTGGGACCCTGGGCCTGGTAGGCCTGGTCAGTAATCCATCCCTGCTAATACATTTCATCATGTAAATATGAGCACTCCTTCCAGGTGATGTGACCTATTGGCTCAAAATCAGTGCAGGATCATACTTGTTTTGTGAGACACAACTCTTACTTTCTTTTTGTTTCTTCTTTTTTTTTTAAATCAAATCTTAACATTCTTCATATTTCTTTAAATAAACGTTTAATACATTTAATACCCACGTTTTATTTTGAAAACCGGAAGTTTCCACACGCTGCAGTAAGCTAGCGCTGACTTTCCCAGTTGTCTCAAAGTATTTGCCATAAAGTCGGCAATAAGGGCGCACTTGAAAATGTTGGAGCGGCTGCTTGACCACGCGGAACCGAGAGACGGCTGGCTGGACCGCAGTCCGGTGCGTGTGGATGTGCGGCTCCTCCGGCGGAGCGGTTCATGTTAATAGCGGAGTCCGGGAGGGTTCACCTTCACGGCGTAGTTACGAGGGATGTGCGACTATCGTCTTAAAAAATACTAAAGTGTTTTTTAAAGTTAGAAAGGTATTAGACGTTCAACCGATATTCACGCTCCGAATTACAGAGATCAGACACAGGGATCACCGGTATGAGTCCCGTGTGTCTAGCGGTGTCTACCTGCCCAGGTGTCTACCTGCCCAGGTGTAGGCCTATTGGTCAGTAGTTCTGCAGCGATGAGTTAAATCAGGGCTTGTTGTGACCACGGATGTATTTGGTTTGCGATGCTCATGCCTTTTTATTTTAATGTTTTACTTTTCGCTCGACTAATGAAAACGTATTCGACTAAGCCTCCGTCGATCGACTAAGCCGACTATTAGGGGGCAGCCCTAGTTAACTTACAGCACTTATATGGACCATTAGTTATATTTTCAATTTATTTACAGAGCAATCCTGCAAAGTGTTTAGGTAATAACTATAGAAGAGAGGGGCGTGGCATCACGATGGAGTCAGCCATTACGATGCACGATGTCAGACCACGCGAACGCGAACCTGATTTTTTTTTTTCACAGACACGTCGGTACGCCGGAATTCCGGCGTGGTGGCGGAACGCTATCAGCGTTAGTTACAAGGCTCGCGAATCGCGGGGCACTCGTCCGCGACGCCTTGTAAACGTTAAGTTAACTTACGTTGTCAGAGTGTTTGAACTAGTGGATACTGTAAAGTTTGTTAACGTTACTTACCTCAAACGATGTGGTGCCCTGACGTCTCGGATGCTGTCAGGTAACGCTATTCCAGTGCGCGCGCGTGTGTATGTATGAGTGTGCGCGCGCCGCGTACAGCGGGGAGGGGAGGGGCGGAGTGGCTGACTGGGAGTGAGAGATGCTTAAGCAGCGGCGCAAAACACAAGTTACAGATCTTAATTGTTATTATGTAAGAATTTTTTTCGGTTCATTCTGAGACTGTGGCGGGACAAATTAGACCATGGCGGGCCGCCATAGTCTAAGTAATTAATGGGAAACACTGCTATTATATGTTATACTTCATTATTATCATTATTATGATCATTTTTTGCTTTAACCCTTCCGTCTGTTTTTCAACTGACGGCAACGGCTACGTTACTACGGTTACTACCAACTGACGGCTGGTGACGCGGCTGTGGTGACGCAACCAGGAAATGCTTCGAAGGCTAGACCGTCTCATTTAACAACGGTTGATGCGGACTTCGAAGGACTCTTCGAAGTACGCAGCCTTCGAAGGCCGCGAGGCTGCGTAATTCGAAGCATGCATCCCGTGAATTGGGACACAGCTTAAATATATATATATATATATATATATATATATATATATTAGGGATGGGCATTCGAAGAAATGTCCTTGATCGATCATCGCTAGAATTATCGATCAATTATCGATTAATCGTTATTTTTTTTGGGTGGGGGGGGGGCGGGGGGTGGAGGTGCGCGATTGTTGACGGGGGGGGGGGGGGGGGCGCGCGTTTGTAGCGCACCCCAGACCTACGACCGACGTATTATGACAGTCCTGGACCGGCCCAAAAATATTAATACACAAAATAAAAAATACAAAATAATCGGCCTGTAATCGTCCGGCGGGACCTCCCTATGGCAGCCCTGGTTATAGGCCTATGCGGCGCTCGTAAAAGCCGAACAATGCGCCTATGCGCTCTTAAAGGTTTGGAAACGATTCAACAAGACTACATCTGTATTCCAATCACAATAAGTAGCCTACGTATCGGCCAACAATAATCAAACAAGGCAGTAAAAGTGGGCATTGAACTGTATAACTGTTTTGAAAAAAAAGGCCGACATATGCCCAAACAGCCGGCGCTCGGAAAAGGCTCGCGACAAAAAGATGAGCCACACATTTAGAAACAATTGCATGAATTATCTAAAAGAAATACCTTAGTCAGAAAACATATATGAGGCTGAACTTTTTGCTAAAATGTCAGTTATGGAAATATTGAAAATGTTGGAGCGGCTGGCTTGACCACACGAACCCGAGAGACGGCTGTCTTGACCGCAGTACGCGATCGGTCATTAATCAATAATCGTATTTAACCGTATAACTGCACACAACTTTATTTAAAATCAAATGTAAAACATGTGTGTTTGTATTTTGGTGTCCGGTGCGTGTGGATGTGCGGCTCCTCCGGCGGAGCGGTTCATGTTAACAGCGGAGTCCGGGAGGGTTCACCTTCACGGCGGAGTTACGAGGGATGTGCGACTATCGTCTTAAACAATACTAAAGTGTTTTTTAAAGTTAGAAATATATTAGATATTCAACCGATATTCACGCTCCGAATTACAGCGATCAGACACGGGGAACTAAAGCCGCGATCACCGCACCGCTTCAAGACTCACAGTATGCAACACAACGTCCTTTTACTCGATAACAATATAAATTGATCGACACATTTCTTAACGATCAATGATCGATCATCGATTAATTATGCCCATCCCTAATATATATATATATATATATATATATATATATATATATATATATATATATATATATATATATATATATATATATCATAACCTGATTATATATTATATATATTTTAATTAACGGATGTGTTAGTTGCACGCGACATAATTTCGGGATGTTTGGCGGTGAGATGATCATAAACTACAACCCACACAGAGACACTGAGGAACCAGACAAGAACCCAAACGCAGGGAGGAGGTCCTCCTGGGTGAATGTGGTCCAGAAGGTGTGGATGTGTGTCAGTGTGTGTGAGGACCCTCCTACACCTGGGGACACTCTGTAGAAGGACAGAGAGCCAGCAGGCCGGTCCACATACACTCCTACTCTGGTGGAGACAGGGGGGCGGAGACGGATGGATGTGTTACTACCGTTGTAACAGACAGTGTAACGATCACCATCATCACAATAAAGACTCCAGGACTTGTTGTTACCTCCAAGCCTGCTGTCACCACCCCTTCCTCTCCTTGTGATTCCTCTGTATGTCACTCCTATACCAACATGTCCTCTCCTCTCCACCTCCCAGTAACAGCGGCCAGTCAGACCCTCTCTACACAACACCTGGTCCTGGGAGTCAAATCTCTCTGGGTGGTCAGGATGAGACTGATCCTCTTCAGCCCTCATCACCTTCCTGTGGTCCTCAGACAGAGAGAGACGTCTGTGGGCTGTGTTTGGGTCCAGTGTGAGTCCACAGGCATCTGAGGGGAGAACAAGACATGATTAGGGGCTGAAGGTCCATTCGAGGGGGGGGGGGGGGGATATTAACCCACCCCGGACCTACGACCGCAGCCTGTGACTGTGCCGGTACGCAAGAAAAAGTGGCGGTACGCAGCGTACCGGTGCTGCGTACCGGTGCGTGCCGGTACGCAGCACCGGTACGCGGCACCGGTACGCGGCACCGGTACGCGGCAGCGGTACGCGGCACCGGTACCGGTGCCGCGTACCGGTGCCGCGTACCGGTACGTGCCGGTGCTGCGTACCGGTGCGTACCGGTGCGTACCGGTGTGTACCGGTGCGTACCGGCCCGCTTCGAGCACTGGGTTCGTTATTTCAAACAAACTGCATTGAATCATTAGTGTGAGCATGTATGAGTAATTACTCCTCAAGACAGTGAATTATGTTCTCATGTTTATATCGTTTTTAAGTTTCCTCAGTGGCGCCACCTCTGTTCAGGAGAAGACTGCAACTACTGTCGCGGCCACCAGCGCGAGTATAAATAGTTACGGCGCTCCTGTGACGTCACATTGTCGCGCGACAGCTTGGGAACGGCGAGTATACTGCGGCCTTAAGAGTCATGTCCATCCATTGTCTCTCTGAAGAGGTTAATGCTCCCATGTGTCTTCCCAGGATCAGGACTTCAATCAAATACTTGAACTTGGACTTCAATGAAGTGTCCATCTAAATAGTGAGTGTGTTGTGATCCAACTAAACAGACACTTACATTTCCTTAGAGCTGGTCTCAGCCTCCCCACTCCACCATGCTCCACACTGGGGGGGAAACACAGTGAGAGCAGCATGTTGGCTTTAAACATGGAAACATTCACCTTCATCATCTGCTGGATCATCACTTTCTACACAACATGAGTTACAGTTACACTTCATCTAGCAGGCGGCTGAATCCTTGGAGGAGACATTGTCTCACTGAGTGGTGAGCTGTCCTCTCCATACCTGAGAGTGTCCAGTCTCCAGCCTGGATCCTCCAGTCCAGCAGAGAGCAGCGTAACTCCTGAGTCTCCTGCAGGGTGATTGTAGCTCAGGTCCAGCTCTCTCAGATGGGAGGGGTTGGAGCTCAGAGCTGAGGCCAGAGAAGCACAGCCTTCCTGTGTGACCATGCAGCCAGACAACCTACACACACACACACACACACACACAATGTAATGGATGCAAATCTGTTAAAGGTCTTCTGATGAGGAGCCTTGTGGTGGGACTGTTTGCACATTGAGTCCAACTGACCTGAGAGTCTCCAGTCTACAGTGTGGACTCCCCAGTCCAGCAGAGAGCAGCTTCACTCCTGAATCCTGCAGATCATTGGTACTCAGGTCCAGCTCTCTCAGATTAGAGGAGTTGGAGCTGAGAACTGAGGCCAGAGCTTCACAGCATCTCTCTGACAGATTACAGCCATTCAGCCTTTAATGAACAACAGATACAAACATGTTAGATTCATACACTTTTCACATTTTCAACATATACATTTGTATAAAGCAAAGCTAAATAATTAACATAAATTATCGCTTCTTCATTCATTTAAATCAACTCCTACATGTAGACCCTGTAATGTCCAGTAAACTGTTATTTAATGTCATCTTACTGAACACACCATGTCATGGATTTGACTTTCAAACACAAAACAGATGATAGTTAATTATTGTTATTAGTGAACCTACAGAGATGTTTTGTATATTCTTATAACTTTTATATTCTAGTATTATGTATATTGTGTTGTGTGTATTGTAATACATGTTATTAGTGAACCTACAGAGATGTTTTGTATATTATTATAACTTTTATATTCTAGTATTATGTATATTGTGTTGTGTGTATTGTAATACATGTTATTAGTGAACCTACAGAGATGTTTTGTATATTATTATAACTTTTATATTCTAGTATTATGTATATTGTGATGTGTATTGTAATACATGTTATTAGTGAACCTACAGAGATGTTTTGTATATTATTATAACTTTTATATTCTAGTATTATGTATATTGTGATGTGTATTGTAATACATGTTATTAGTGAACCTACAGAGATGTTTTGTATATTATTATAACTTTTATATTCTAGTATTATGTATATTGTGATGTGTATTGTAATACATGTTATTAGTGAACCTACAGAGATGTTTTGTATATTATTATAACTTTTATATTCTAGTATTATGTATATTGTGATGTGTATTGTAATACATGTTATTAGTGAACCTACAGAGATGTTTTGTATATTATTATAACTTTTATATTCTAGTATTATGTATATTGTGTTGTGTGTATTGTAATACATGTTATTAGTGAACCTACAGAGATGTTTTGTATATTATTATAACTTTTATATTCTAGTATTATGTATATTGTGTTGTGTGTATTGTAATACATGTTATTAGTGAACCTACAGAGATGTTTTGTATATTATTATAACTTTTATATTCTAGTATTATGTATATTGTGTTGTGTGTATTGTAATACATGTTATTAGTGAACCTACAGAGATGTTTTGTATATTATTATAACTTTTATATTCTAGTATTATGTATATTGTGGTGTGTGTATTGTAATACATGTTATTAGTGAACCTACAGAGATGTTTTGGAGGCTTTGACCACTGGCAGCAGCCTCAGAAGAGCCTCCTCTGAAGCTTCGTATTTCTTCAGGTCAAACACGTCCAGCTCCTCTTCTGATGTCAGTAAGATGAAGACCAGAGCTGACCACTGAGCAGGGGAGAGAGATGCTCTGGAGAGACTTCCTGATGTCAGGTACTGTTGGATCTCCTTCAATAGAGAACGGTCCTTCAGCTCATTCAGACAGTGGAACAGATTGATGCTTCTCTCAGGAGAGAGATCTCCACTCATCTTCTCCTTGATGTAGCTGACTGTCCTCTGACTGGTCTGTGAGTTACTGCCTGTCTGTCCCAGCAGGCCTTGTAGGGGAATCTGATTGGTCTCCAGAGAGAGGCCCAGGAGGAAGCGGAGGAACAAGTCCAGGTGTCCGTTCTCACTCAGTAAGGCCTTGTCCACAGCACTCTGGTAGAGGAGGAGGTCATCTTCCCCAGAGGTTGGTTGTTCTTCTGAGAGCAGATTGACACCAGTGTTTCTGAAGGACAGAAAGACATGAAGGGCAGCCAGAAACTCCTGAAAGCTCAGATGGACAAAGCAGAAGACCTTGTCCTGGTACAGCCCACACTCCTCTTTAAAGATCTGGGTGAACACTCCTGAGTACACTGAGGCGGCTCTGATATCGATGCCACACTCCTCCAGGTCTGCCTGGTAGAAGATCAGGTTGCCTTTCTCCAGCTGGTTAAAAGCCAGTTTTCCCAGAGAAACAATGATCTCCTTGCTCTCTGAACTCCAGTGTGGATCTGTTTCAGCTCTCCCATGATACTTCCTGTCCCCCTGTATGGACTGAACCCTCAGGAAGTGGATGTACATCTGAGTCACAGTGTTGGGCATATCTTCTCCTCTCTGGGATGTTGTGAAGAAGTCCTCCATAACTGTAGCAGAGATCCAACAGAAGACGGGGATGTGACACATGATGTGGAGGCTTCGAGATTTCTTGACGTGGGAGATGATTTTCCTGGCCAGCGTCTTCTTTCTGAATCTCTTACTGAAGTACTCCTCCTTCTGTGGGTTGGTGAACCCTCTCACCTCTGTCACCATGCCAACACACTCAGCAGGGATCTGATTGGCTGCCCCAGGGCGTGTGGTTATCCAGATGCGGGCGGAGGGAAGCAGGTCGCCCCTGATGAGGTTTGTCAGCAGCACGTCCACCGAGGTCGGCGCTGTGACATCAGTCCAGATCCGGTTCTTCTGGAAGTCCAGAGGAAGTCGACACTCATCCAGACCATCCAAGATGAAGACAACTTGGAACCGGTCGTATCTGCAGATTCCTGCTTCTTTGGTCTCAATAAAGAAGTGATGAAGAAGTCCCACCAAGCTGAACTCTTTCCCTTCCAGTAAATTCAGCTCTCTGAAAGTGAAGGGAAGTATGAAGTGTATGTCCTGGTTGGCTTTGCCTTCAGCCCAGTCCAGAGTGAACTTGTGTGTTAAGATGGTTTTACCGATGCCGGCCACTCCAGTTGTCATTATCGTTCTGATTGGTTGATCTTGTCCAGGTAAGGGTTTCAAGATGTCTTCACATTTGATTGGTGTTTCCTCCTTGGCTGGTTTCCGGGAAGCTGCTTCAATCAGTCTGACCTCATGTTCCTGGTTGACGTCTCCACTGTGTCCCTCTGTGATGAAGATCTCTGTGTAGATCTCATTCAGATCTGTTGCTTGTCCTGCTTTAGGGACTCCTTCAAACACATGCTGGGTCTTCTCCTTCAGATGAGACTTGAGGTTATGTTGGCACTTGACAGCAAAATGTTCTGAATGAAGAAACAACAGAAGTCATCAGTCAGGATGTTAATGTGAGCAGCTCCAACTCGTTGCTTTACTGTTGGCTAAACGAGTAATCAATCAAAGAATGATCAGTGTTTTAGCAACACCACCATCAGATCCAAAGGTGTGTACAGTTTTTAATCTAAAGTTTGATAGAAACATATCCCCCATTATGTCATTTAGTCTGTGCTTTATATTTAAGCTGTGAAAATATGAGTCTTACTGTTTTTTTTTTTAAAGTTTTGCTGATTTGTTTCAAAATAAGAGTCTCTTACTGCTGCTCTGCAGAGAGTCGGCCAGCTCCTCCTGCTTCAACTGCTTCAGGCAGAGCACTGTGATGTCTCTAACTCCCTCTATGGCGCGCCTCCTCTGCTCCTCTTCCTCACCATCCACCACCTCCTCCTCCTCCCTCTGACTCTCTGAGCATTGTGGGTAATCTGGGAAGTGACCCCTCCAGAGCTTCTTCAGCTCCTTGTCTAGAAAAGCGTGTGCGTCCTCCTCAGCCCTCTGGAGCAGAACAAACATCAATGAGAACTTGACTCTGAACTCACTGAGGACATCAGAAGCATCTGTCCTAGATTCACGTCCCGCTGGTCTACAGAGGGAAGCCTGGAGACCATCAGCACCACAAGAGATGCTTTCTAATGTTCATGTAGAGCTGGAGTCAAATGTCTTGTTGGACCTTTACACACCTGGATCAGCTCTGTTGGATACCGCTGTACAGACTGAGCACTGGTAACCTTTGACCTCTCCTGGTGTCGTCTGTGGAGAACACACACACACACACACACACACACACACACACACACACACACACACACACACACACACACACACACACACACACACTTGTGAAGACTGCTTAATGGGGAGTCTGAAGGTCCAGAACTATTTAGTTTCCATGACTTGTTACGTCTGATAAGTACAGTCTGATGTTCTGGTCTGTTTCCTGATCTGTTTGAAGCTCCTCCCCCTTCTTACTCGAGGGGCGTCCATCTTTAAATTGAGGAGATGATTCATGTGTGTGTGTGTGTGTGTGTGTGTGTGTGTGTGTGTGTTTGGTAGGGTAGCGAGCTGATAGCGGTGTGTGTGTGTGTGTGTGTGTGTGTGTGTGTGTGTGTGTGTGTGTGTGTGTGGGCTCGGTGATCGGCATGTCAAAGTTTCCAATTGTATTAGTGGCAATATTATAGTTTGTATTGATAATATATATTTATATATGTGACCGGTATAACACAGATAGATAACACAGATAGATAGTATAGAGAGAGGACATTCGATGATTGTATTTTATCATCTCTAACTAATCCTTACCTCTTCTCAACAGACTGATTTCCATCTTTAAACTGATCAGGATGATCCATAGACCGGTCACTCTTCATGGAGACACAGCTGGGTCCAGGGGAGTCTGCTCTCTCCTGCTGGACTCTTCTAGAAATACAAGAAGCAGATTATTCTAGGTTTTAGAAGGGTTTTAATAATAAACTTTTTAGCTATTTAGCCATGGCCGTCGTTGCCCCGCACTTTGGCCTCGGTGCCCTGTGAACAAATGTTCAACTTACGGCCAAGGTGACCTGTCTAGTCCAGTAGTCTAGTCCAGTAGTCCAGTCCAGTAGTCTAGTCCAGTAGTCTAGTCCAGTAGTCCAGTCCAGTAGTCTAGTCCAGTAGTCTAGTCCAGTAGTCTAGTCCAGTAGTCTAGTCCAGTAGTCCAGTCCAGTAGTCCAGTCCAGTAGTCTAGTCCAGTAGTCCAGTCCAGTAGTCCAGTCCCGTAGTCTAGTCCAGTAGTCTAGTCCAGTAGTCTAGTCCAGTAGTCCAGTCCAGTAGTCCAGTCCCGTAGTCTAGTCCAGTAGTCTAGTCCAGTAGTCTAGTCCAGTAGTCTAGTCCAGTAGTCCAGTCCAGTAGTCTAGTCCAGTAGTCCAGTCCAGTAGTCCAGTCCCGTAGTCTAGTCCAGTAGTCTAGTCCAGTAGTCTAGTCCAGTAGTCTAGTCCCGTAGTCTAGTCCAGTAGTCTAGTCCAGTAGTCTAGTCCAGTAGTCCAGTCCAGTAGTCTAGTCCAGTAGTCTAGTCCAGTAGTCCAGTCCAGTAGTCCAGTCCCGTAGTCTAGTCCAGTAGTCTAGACCAGTGTTTCCCAAAGCCTGGGTCGGGACCCACAGGTGGGTCGCACAGGATTTTAATTGGGTCGCCAAATACCTCTGCAAAATCTTAAGATTATTTTCATCTGCAGTACATACTTTGTCCACATGGGGGTGTTGCCGTTTCTACCCATTGGCATTAAGCTGCTGCTGCCCTCTCACGTTCAGCCTAAATCTCGCGGGCTCACATCCATACCAAACGAATTTCAAAAATTGTCGAGTCAATAAAAATAAATGAGCCTGTTTTTGATATTAAATGTGCTCGGATAATTATTATATGATGAATCTAATATAAAAGGCTGCTATAGAATAAATTATGGTTGTTGTACTAATGATATGAAAAAAAGGAGAGCCTGTTAAACTAAATGCATTTGTTTGATGTAATTTATAAAGTTATATTTGAAATGTGTAAGCCAATATTGGTTTACTCATTAAAAGATGAGCCTGTTAACTCACTTAAATGCATTAATCAATAATAAGTGCAAAACATGAAGTTATTAAAGAAATATCTCTTTGAAATGTGTGGTTCATCCATTCAATAGGTCTATAATACAATAGTCCTAGCATAAAGTGATGGGGAAATGGCAGTGATAAGGTTCAGGAACGTACATTTATGTGCAATTATGCTCTTCTCGCGATGCCTTAACGTGAATTGGGTCGCGGTGGTTTGTCATTTTCAAAAAGTGGGTCCCCAGAAGAAAAGTTTGGGAAACACTGGACTAGACTACTGGACTGGACTACTGGACTGGACTACTGGACTAGACTACTGGACTGGACTACGGGACTGGACTACTGGACTAGACTACTGGACTAGACCACTGGACTGGACTACTGGACTAGACTACTGGACTAGACTACTGGACTAGACTACTGGACTAGACTACGGGACTAGACTACTGGACTAGACTACTGGACTGGACTACTGGACTGGACTACTGGACTAGACTACTGGACTGGACTACGGGACTGGACTACTGGACTAGACTACTGGACTAGACCACTGGACTGGACTACTGGACTAGACTACTGGACTAGACTACGGGACTGGACTACTGGACTAGACTACTGGACTAGACTACTGGACTAGACTACTGGACTGGACTACTGGACTGGACTACTGGACTAGACTACTGGACTAGACTACGGGACTGGACTACTGGACTAGACTACTGGACTAGACTACGGGACTGGACTACTGGACTGGACTACTGGACTAGACTACTGGACTAGACCAGTGTTTCCCAAACTTTTCTTCTGGGGACCCACTTTTTGAAAATGACAAACCACCGCGACCCAATTCACGTTAAGGCATCGCGAGAAGAGCATAATTGCACATAAATGTACGTTCCTGAACCTTATCACTGCCATTTCCCCATCACTTTATGCTAGGACTATTGTATTATAGACCTATTGAATGGATGAACCACACATTTCAAAGAGATATTTCTTTAATAACTTCATGTTTTGCACTTATTATTGATTAATGCATTTAAGTGAGTTAACAGGCTCATCTTTTAATGAGTAAACCAATATTGGCTTACACATTTCAAATATAACTTTATAAATTACATCAAACAAATGCATTTAGTTTAACAGGCTCTCCTTTTTTTCATATCATTAGTACAACAACCATAATTTATTCTATAGCAGCCTTTTATATTAGATTCATCATATAATAATTATCCGAGCACATTTAATATCAAAAACAGGCTCATTTATTTTTATTGACTCGACAATTTTTGAAAATCGTTTGGTATGGATGTGAGCCCGCGAGATTTAGGCTGAACGTGAGAGGGCAGCAGCAGCTTAATGCCAATGGGTAGAAACGGCAACACCCCCATGTGGACAAAGTATGTACTGCAGATGAAAATAATCTTAAGATTTTGCAGAGGTATTTGGCGACCCAATTAAAATCCTGTGCGACCCACCTGTGGGTCCCGACCCAGGCTTTGGGAAACACTGGTCTAGTCCAGTAGTCTAGTCCAGTAGTCTAGTCCAGTGGTCTAGTCCAGTAGTCCAGTCCAGTAGTCTAGTCCCGTGTCTGTGGATCAGAGCGACTGCTCTGCTGTGATTGTTCCAGAATAGAACTTGCGCAACAATGGCGAGCCGCGCTGGTGAGGTATCAACCAATCACATGACAGAAGAACGTCAACCAGCCGCCGCAGCCTCTCAAGACGGGAGCAAGCGGGCTGAGCTGTTGATATGGTTTAACTGAACTATGTGGTAGTATTTGACAGGACTTAACATTTACGTTTTTACAGAAAGTCCTGCAGGGGTTCTGGGGGTGCACCTCGGGTCGGGTTGGACCGTGAGTGAGAGTGTGGTGTTTGGGGGGTCCTGCAGGGGGTTCTGGGGGTGCACCTCGGGTCGGGTTGGACCGTGAGTGAGAGTGTGGTGTTTGGGGGTCCTGCAGGGGGTTCTGGGGGTGCACCTCGGGTCGGGTTGGACCGTGAGTGAGAGTGTGGTGTTTGGGGGTCCTGCAGGGGTTCTGGGGGTGCACCTCGGGTCGGGTTGGACCGTGAGTGAGAGTGTGGTGTTTGGGGGTCCTGCAGGGGGTTCTGGGGGTGCACCTCGGGTCGGGTTGGACCGTGAGTGAGAGTGTGGTGTTTGGGGGTCCTGCAGGGGGTTCTGGGGGTGCACCTCGGGTCGGGTTGGACCGTGAGTGAGAGTGTGGTGTTTGTCAGGTGTGCTGTGCTTCTATGTGAGTGAGTACAAATGAAGGCAACTCCCGGGTGGTGCGGTGTATGGGGCGCGGGACGCGTAAACATGTAACCCTGGGCTCCTGTCTCACTCCTTCCTTGCGTCGCCACAGTACTATTGATAGGTAATCACCACTGTATTATCAGCCTACTTAAAGTCGACTCGTCAATGTTACATTTTAGCGTCATGATAGCGTGATAGCGTATAGCTTTCAGCCATTTGTAATCGACTGGTGTTGATGTTAGTGCTACAGGGCTCTCAAGTGTTGAACTGAGTTCAGAGTGAGATCTTGCGGGGGGGGGGGGGGTAATGCGGGAGCGCGGGCGGACGGGATTTGATTCCTGCCTGCCTGTTCCACTGTTAAATAGCGGCGCAAATTGGTGGGCGCTATCTTTGTCATTTCTCTGCTTGAGAAATATGAAGTGGTGTGTGAGTGTGTGATACTTGAATACTTCCTGTA
>JAOPHQ010001506.1:0-90936 GCA_030340625.1 Merluccius polli | reverse complement strand
GGAGTTTGAAGGTGAGTTGGGGGCACAGGGGGGGGGGGTAGCCCCCCCCACATTGGTCCTATGCGAGTAACCAAGGTTACAACGGTTAAAACGACCTGTTGCCTATGATGCTGAATGCTAAATGTGCACCTTCCCCGCATTGTGTCATCATCCCAACACCATAACGGCATTATTTTCAAATGCCCTATTTCAGAGCCATTTTTCCCATGTGGTAGGCCTACATGTAGGCAGGTAATATGAACATGTAGAGGGTAAAGTGTTTAGTATAGGCAGCTCAAAGCCAAACCATTTCCAGCCTCTCTCACTCTCAATGTTAAATCACAGTTTAGTTTAGTCTGGTCATGTAATCCCCCTCTGCATGGCGGATCTGTGTGTGTGTGTGTGTGTGTGTGTGTCTATGTGTGCATGTGTGTGTGTGTGTGTGTGTGTCTATGCGTGTGCATATCTGCACGGGCGGACTTTGTTCGCCAGGACGTGAACCAGAAGCTACAGGAGGACAACCAGGAGCTACGGGACCTGTGCTGCTTCCTGGATGACGACCGGCAGAAGGGCAAGCGGGTGTCGCGGGAGTGGCAGCGCCTGGGCCGCTACAGCGCCGGCCTGATGCGCAAGGAGGTGACCGTCTACCTGCAGAAGCTGACGGAGCTGGAGCAGCGGCAGGGCGAGGTGCTCCGCGAGAACCTGGAGCTCAAGGAGGTGTGCCTCATGCTGGAGGAGGAGCGGGCCGAGGCGGTGGCCGCGGCGGGTCGCGCCGCCGGTGGGGGTCAGGGCGGGGGCGGTGGCGGCGGAGGGCCGGGGCAAGGGTGCGACGCCGGCTGCAGGAGCTCTATCGACAGCCAGGGCAGCCTGTTGGGAGGCGGGCCGGCGCCGGGCCTGCTCCGCGACGTGGGCGACGGGAGCAGCACCTCCAGCGCCGGGAGCACGGAGAGCCCCGACAACCCCCAGAACAAGCCCCCCCCCGTCGGCGGGGGGCAGTCGGCACCCTGCGCCGGCACCCGCCCCGCCCAGCCGGGCGGCGCCGGGTCCGGCTCGGCGTCCTCCTCGGACCGACCCGGGTTGAAGTTCGGGGAAGGCTGCGTCCACGACGTGTCGGGCCGGAGACACAGCTCCACCCCGGAGTACTACACCTTCCCCCAGTCGTACCGCCCGCGCGGAGGCTCCCTCACCAACCTGGAGTCCCGGGGCATGCGGGGACTCGGTACCGAGAAACAGGGATACAAGCTCAGCCCGGGCCGGCACCAGGCCTTGGACCCCCACGCGAACCCCTGCAGCGCGGACCTGCTGGCCCAGAAACAGGGGCTGGCGGTCCCGGGGCACGGGTCGCCCGGCTCCGGGGCCAAGTCCAGCCCGGACCTCTCGCACAGACACAGGGTGGGCAAGGCGGGGGGAGGGTCCGGCTGCGCGAGTCCGGAGAGCAAGCGGGCGGCGGCGGCGGCGGCGGCCGCGGGGGCGGGGAACGGCACGCCGGAGCTCCTGAGGAAAGGGAGGGTCATCGTTGGGAGTCCAGAGTCCATACGGCACCACCCGCACCACCACCACCTCCACCAGCACAGCCCGGGCGCCGAGCACGGTAAAGGGAGGTACGCTGGCGGGTCCCCCGGCAGGGAAGGAGGACAGAGGCGACCCGCGGGAGAGGAGCTGACCCCACACCAACGCAGCCTGTACAACGGTAAGGAGAGGAACACGCATGCGGATGGCCCTTAAAGTGACGACGTGTAAGATTGTCGCCTCTACCGGTTGATCGATTTACTCAGCAGAATAAAAAAAACGACATTGCAACTGCTTTTTCCTTAATGTGGCCCCTGCCTACGTACTGCCGTTGCCAGCACTCACTCAATGACAGCCAGCAGCCAAAGCCAACATGCTAGAGTCGTGTCAAAACTCACCTGTGACAGCTCTTCATTTCTTCTCCACCTCTCAAATTTGCAAATATTAATTCTGGTTCTTCCCCTCTTTTTGTCGTTTGCTTAATTATACATGCACCAAGGTATTTTTGCAGCTGCAGGGCGTGCAGTTAACTTCTCCAAAGCTAGAGCGCAACTAGTGTTGTGTGGTAGGGTACGCTAGTGTCTGTTATATCCTCTATACAGCAAGCAAGCACACCCCCTGGAGTAACAACAAGTACAGTAAACACAAGATTTACTCCGGCCCGGAGTAAAACATTCAAAATACAATATATCAGGTATAGGGTGAAAATGGGATTGTTGCTATCTGTAGTTATCAGCATGTACTACAGCTATAACTAGATCATTTTTACTTTACAATAAATAATAAATATATTAGTAAATCTTGCACATTGTCACTTTAAAGGGGGAACTGAGAGAGTACTGCTTCATACGCGCGTCCTGGAAACATTGGTCTGCAACATCAACTCGGTTTCTGAGGAAACATTTGCGGAAAAGTTGTACGATTGCCGTCATTGGTCCGGGATCAAGTTCCCCCATTGGTCCGGGATCTGGTTTCCCCCATTGGTCCGGGATCTGGTTTCCCCCATTGGTCTGGGATCTGGTTCCCCCATTGGTCCAAAAAAAGAACCGAATGACGTCAATGGTCCAACTTTTCTGTTTTTCTTTTTCCGAGATTGATGTCGCAGACAGATTACTGATTTAAAATGAGTAAGTATGTAATCGTGCCGAAACTACATATATTACCTCATTCTTATTTAGCTAAGCTGTGCAATGGTGAGGTTTCGGAAACGCATTTTGGGGACTCTTGATGACGGTATTCCCCCCAGACAATTTAAAACCTTTAAATATTTAACGGCTCTCGACCTAAGGGTTTATGAAGAAGAAACCACTACAATTATCGATGACCTTGGTTTGTCCAACCCAAGGATGCTCTGAATCACTACCCCCAGAGTTAAACTAAGCTTCAACCCAACACACACACACACACACAGGCACACACGCACACGCACACAGTCGTCAGCTCAAGGCAGAGCCAGGGGGGGAACATAGATAGCCACAGAAGATTAAGAGTTGGACAGAACAAGGGTGATAAACTGAATGACATGAAAAAAGGGTTAGAAATCGCAAATGGTGATAGGGAAATACTGACAGAAAGGAGAGATACTGATCAAAGTCTGTACATGTCCAGTGTGTGTGTGTGTGTGTGTGTGTGTGTTAAGCCTATGAGGGGAGTAAGAAAAACTGGATGATGAAGGGTATTTAAAACATTTTGTGAAGGCGGAGATAAATATGCTTCTGTCCTGAATACACACTGGTATTTGTACAGACTAGTAACATGGGACTAGTCATGAGAGAGAGAGAGAGAGAGAGAGAGAGAGAGAGAGAGAGAGAGAGAGAGAGAGAGAGAGAGAGAGAGAGAGAGAGACAGAGAGAGAGAGAGAGAGCTGTCAGCTAAACCATCCATTGACTTTAATCAGCTTGCACTTGACAGTTGCTCAATCCATCTTAAATGTGAAATTGATTTCATTTTTAATTTACTGCCCTGGAAAATGAGCTAGTTTAAAAGCAAAGGATGCATTTTGCACTTTGAAACATCGGAGGAGTAGGAGGAGGAGTGGCATGTTGAATAAATTTGACTCGCTTTCAAGCCCGCTTTCAACCCCGACTCAATTTCCCTCCTCTTAAATATTAAGTGCTCCCCTTTGGTTACGGCAGGCTGGTGAGAAGATTGGCAACTTGGAGTGCTTGTTTGATTCAAACCAACGGGGCAGGTCCGTCTAGTGTCCCTGAGACAGGGACACTCAATGGGGCCCCTGGGGCCGGGGGATCCAAGATTCTTGAGGGCCACCTTCGACCTTTGGGACTCTAGTCCCGAGTCTGGTGCTGACAGGTTCTGCCGAGGGACTCTCCTCTCCTCAGTGCTGTTTGCGCAGTTATATGTTTGAGGTTATGTGTGTTACGCGCGCGCGTGTGTGTGTGTGTGTTTATTCTGCAGTGCTGAGTGGAAGTGCTCAGCGCTCCAGCTGAGTCCATAGGAAGCAGCTCTGTTCCATATAGAGGAGGAGTCCTGACTCAGCTCTCACACAGTAGAGGATGAATCTACCACTGAGAATCGCCGCATCGTCTTCATACATGTTGCTGCCGCCACGCGTACCCTCTACACGAGAGGCGTGAGCACAACACGTCTTTTCCATCCTAGGGCTGCAGATAATGATTTTTTTTTTTGCCGATTAATCGAATGGTTATTTTTTCGGTTAATCGATTAATCATTTAGTCTATAAAATGTCCATACAAAATATGGGCTTGTGTTATCTGACATGCAGCTAAGAAAAACTAAACTATTCCTTTTTATAATAATCCATGAACCAAATATTTGAATGCAACTGCAACATTAAGCAGCAAATGTTTTGTACACGTTTGTACTCGATAAATGACGATTAATCGATAATCAAAAATAATTCTAATTTTAAGTCGATCGTCTAATCGTTGCAGCCCTCTTCCATCCATCCATCATGACGTTATCATGATATTATTATTCATCTACCACCCCCCCCCCCCCCCCCCCCCATCATCTCTTGTTTTCCCCCTTTTAAATTATCTCACAGTTAACATCTGTTGTACCCTTGGACCCAAGGATGAAGGGACCAAACACTGCTTTGTGCCACCACCCCTTGATGCACACAGATCAATGGTTTGGCCTGCTAGACAGCCAGTTAAGCAGCCAGTGCTTGGTCCCGGACCCACCAGGACCCCCACTGACACAGACTCTTAACCCCCCCATTCACAGTCACTACACATTACACTAACGTCACATTAACGCCCATGCTGGTATATTATTCTTGACGACTGCATATATTACATAAACATACTGTGAACTTTATTTTGCACATCCCCATATTGCACACATTGTACATATTTTGTATTTGTTATTTGTATAGTTATATAGCTTCTATTTGATTTTTTATTCTAATATTTCATTCTTATTCTTACATTTATGTCCCTGATAGTCCCTGTTTATTGTATGCACCACCCACACCAAAACACATTCCTTGTAAGTGTAAACTTACAGTATGTGGCAATAAATCTCTTTCTGATTCTGAAATATTCATTAAGCGTGTGACAACAAGGGTCAGTGGCATTACAAATGGCTGTCATTAATTTGAGCGTCTTGGATGCGCGTTACCCAATAATCGAAAAGGACCCCCATGTAATTGCTGGTTAACAACACTACTTTTGTTAGCAGGGTGAGCACGTTCAAGAGCATTACCTCTGTGAGTGTAGGAGAAAACGCAGTGGTAGAACGATAACGGTGTTGAACAGCATTTAACAGTATGGACATGGTCCTCCTTGGGTTTTAGCAATATCTGTGACGAAGGGAGGGAGGGGGGGGTCCCTAAACAATCTAATTAAATTGAGCCGAAACGAATTAGAGGTTATGGAAGTTATGGAAATTGGCTCATGTCATTTTCGTAATCCCTTTATCCATAATAGGCTCAATGCCTTATGATATACAGAATATGTAAATGACTATATAGGAAAAGATTGAAGAAAGAAATAGATGGTATGAACATGAGTCAATAGGGAACCGACATTTGTGTCAGTGCATGTCAGATATACACAGCACTCGCAAGTGTTAAGTCTATTGTTATCTTTTTCTTCAGGAACAGGATGGAACTGCGTTTTCCTGCACAATGTGTGATTAAAAGCTCATTAGGATGTAAATTAAAGCATATGAAGAGGCCTTGATGACCTTTTATTAGCGGTTAAAAATGTCTTTCTTTATCTCCTCGCATGAGCCATTTTGTAACAGCCACCTTGTATTCAAAGTAACTGGTAAAAAGGAGATTGTAAGTGTGCGTTTGGCCTTTAAAAAGTTTCATGAACTTTTACATTTCAGCAAGTCTGACTCAACTATTCATGTAATATGTACAACATATTGGCTTTGGTCCAGTAAAAGTGGAACAACCATTTGGCAGTAGCCAATTTTCTTAAAACTACAAAGCTAATTAACTTAATCCATAAACATCAACATCGATCAAATGTAGTTCTAAGAAAATTCAGAAAAATAGCTCAGAATATAGTTTGAAAGTCGTGTTGCGTAATATCGATCAACCCAAATACACCAAAGCCTTTTTTGATTCTCGTCAGGCGGACGGGAAAGTCTGAGAAGGCGGAGAATGAGAATGAGCTTGCCGAATGGAGAACCTCCATATTGAGGCGAAGACTTTACATGCCCTTTAACAAACATCAATATTCCCCCAATCCCCTGCTGAGTCCCGGAGCAATGGCGAAGCACATTCAATATCTTTATATTAGGTTTGCTCCTGGCCGGGGCTCTGCGAGTGGGAGTGTTAGGAGCCGATTTAGATGAGTCCAGCTGGGGCTGTTTCCCCATCCCCTCCCAGGGTGGGTATCTGCTGAATCAGAATGGGGAGAATTAGTAGGGAAAACTCATTAGGTGTGTTGTACAACAGAGCAACTCCCCTACAGACGAGCGGCGCTGAGACTCGCCAGTTGGAGGACAGGCTGCAATGGAGTCTGTGCTATACAGCAGACGTTAACGCACGCTCGAGAGATATGGGAGATGAGACGCACGCTCTTCTTTAGATTGGCGGGGTGTCTGAGCCTCACGATTATATAGGGGCGTTTTTGTCATTTTAGTATATACTGTACATCTATTTTTGTTTTCATACATTTTCATATATGTTACTTAACAGTTGAAGGGGACCTCTTAGTGTCACTTTTAATATTTCATCAACTTTAGGCCATTGAAATTAATCTAAAAATAGAACTCAATTCTAGGAGTCCTCCCTGTGGACGATGTCAAATGACAGTGATGATTAAGTGTGTTCATATGCACAGAATGACACACACACGCGCGCGCACACACACACACACACACTCCTACCACGCCCCCCCAGTGACAAATCATGGCCATGGATGCTCATTAGATTGGTAAGGATGTGATGGATTGTGACTCCCCTCTCAACATACACACGCACGCGCACACGCACGCGCACACACGCACACACACACACACACACACACACAGCAGGCTTCTCCTTTGCTATAGGAGTCAAACTCTGGAAGAGAGCTGACACCCTCTAATCATGATGAGCGATACATTATTCAAACTATAAAACTAAAAACTGAAAAATAATTTCATGTGATCTTTTTACAATTTCTCAGCTGGTTCTTCTCGTTCTGCTTCACAGTAGCATCCCATTATTAACGCGAAAAAAACCAAAACATGGTTTGTTTTAACCTCAGTCGGAGTTGGTTGGAGGGAATAAACACCATGTACCAATTCCCAAAGGCCCCCAGGTATTTTAACTGATTTACACACACACACACACACACACACACACACACACGCGCCTACCACCCACCTCCGCCCACCCCCCCCCCCCCCCCCCCAAACACAGCCTAAATCCCCTCACCTCCCCTGGCTCCTCGCTAAATGAAAACTGCACTACGTAATTGTATAAACACCATGATGGCGGCCATAAACAAGCCGGTAACGGTGTACGCACGAGCTTAGGCGGCGCGGAGAGGGGGGGTTATCCGGCTCTCTGATTGGCTCCCGGCAGCGAAACGCGTGAACCCAGCGTCGGTCGGTCGGTCGCCGTGAACGGAGAACAACATTCAGCTCATTAGCATTGGAGATGTGACCACACAACAACATGGACGCCTGCAGCTGCCTAATGCGCCTCCCTGTGTGTTTTTATGGGCTTTCATGCTTCAAAGCGCGCTCTCCTCAACCGCCAGAGCACACTCCTCACCTCCTGACCCCCTCTTCATATTTCCCTCTCTTTCGCCTCCCTTCACTCGCCCCACACACACACTCGCTCGCCTCCCGACCTCCCTCACCTGGTTCTCTTAATCTTTCTCTATTCCTCCTCCCTTTCACACACACACACACACACTCCTTCACTTGTTCACCCCCAAACCTTTCGCTCGCTCGCTCCCTCGCTCGCTCCCTCCCTCCCTCCCTCGCGTACGACGTGACCTTACCCCTCTTGAGGGTGCCGTAGGTGAGATTCCCGAGTTGTAAAGAAGGAGAGCAGAAAAGAGCAGAAAAGAGAAGTGAGGTTTTGAAACTAACAACAAGCCAAAAAAGTTCCCTCCTCGCCGCTCTGCTCACTTCCCAGGGAAGTGATGCCCTGATCAGTATAAAATCAAAATTGGCTCACACAGAGGCGGACTGGAAACAGATATTCCCACACAACATTTCACTCACTAATAGCTGATGGATGGCTATGGTAATTTCTAACAAATTACATTTAAAAAAATACGTACAGCACCGTTTTAGTCTTTCCCTTTCTTTCTCCTCCCTTCACTCACTCGCTTGGTTATTTCCCACCAGTACTAGCTCCCCCCCCCCCCCCCACCCCCCATCTCTCTCTCTCTCTGCCTCATTCTCTCCATCTTCTTTGGAGTTATATGTTCCATGCCAGTCGCGTTAGTTAAGCCCATTTAGGCAGCGTGAGACTAATTGAATTTGGTAGGGCTGGTCTCTGGACTCAAATGGCAGTGATTTGTGTCAGTGTGTGTGTGTGTGTGTCAGTGTGTGTGTGTGGTGTGTGTTTGTTGTACATGTGTGAAATTGTGTATCATGTGACCAGGCTTAGCTCCTTCTGGTGTCAAACTGGAAATTAATTTCTGCCCTCCGGGGACGCCGGGGGCCGGGAGGAAGTCGAGGCGCGTCGCCCCCCCCCCCCCCCCCCCCCCGTACGTCAGCAGGACCCCCACTGACTCCTTCCATCTTCCTGTTCCTCAGCCCCCCCCCCCCCACCTCCTTTCTTTTTATTTAAATCATCCCCCTTTTCTTTCAATACCCAGCGCTTTAACGTCACCCCCCTCCGTTTTTCCCTCAATTTCTTTCCCTTCCCTTGTTTTCCCACCTTTCTCTCACTTTGACACTTATTTCCCCTGTGTGTCATTTTCGCTCTCTCTCTCTCTCTCTCTCTCTCTCTCTCTCTCTCTCTCTCTGCCTCGCTCTCAGATGATTGTTTCAATTTCTTTTTTTTAAATAATGGCTACGGCAAACATAATGAGAAACATCCGAATGACTTGTCTCTACAAGGCAGCAATTATAAAACGTATTCATACAAATATATGGAGGAGTGGGTTGATTATGTAGCGCATTGTCACTGAACACTGTAGTAGAGATCAAAGTATCAACTGATCAGCTTGAAGATCAAACTGGAATAAATGACTAATTATTAAGAGCTGTACCACCACTGACCATATGATCTATAGGGCTTTTACATCAGAATGCATTATGGGATATATTGTTGTTGATACTCCGCCATATTGAGCAGTCGAGAGTTGTAGTACTGTCAAATCCTGAATCAATGTTAATATACCGTAACCTAGGCTAATGAAAACTTTGTTTTGCCACGTCTCGCATGAGAAACGCTGTGGTAGGTTCAAACAGCAATGTCTTCCCATAATGACAAATCAATTCACGATTAATTACTAAACAATGACCAAAAAAACATTACCACCAACACAATGACTAACAATCCAATGCTACTATGCTCCCAAAATGGCGATGTGATGTGACGATGTACAAGCCTTATGTGTGTGTGTGTGTGTGTTTTCCCTCCCGTTTGTGTTTCCCTATGTTTCCCTCACTCTGGTGTGGCTCCTCATCTCTCCATCTGCATCTTGTCTCTTCCTGTCATTCGAACTCATATCTCTCCATCATTACTTTCCCCTGCTTGATTGTCACTTATTATCACACCGCCCCCCCCCCCCCCCCCCTCCCCAGAACAGTGGCCATCTGGACATAAAAATAGGCTCCTAAAATCCCACAGGCTACAGCGCTGTCATTTCGGCATTTGTTTCCTCATAGTATTTGAACAACGGCTATACTCCGCTTGACTCCAATGTAAACAGAGGAAAGTTGCTTTGGCAGACGTATGGATTTTACGCCACGCCCGTCACGGCATGCCATCTGCTTTTTGCAGAATTACCCTGTGAAACTGCCTTGTCTATACTTGACCTGTGTACCGGCCCGGCCACTACATCTTCGATTGTAAAACCTCCTTTGCTTACTGTGGTTAAACACAGGTACCTAACCTCTATGACTTTGTTTGCCAATTCTATGTCGATGCTGTGTGTTTGTGCATGTGACCATTCAAAATCCACTCGACCATTCATCGTTCATCATTGTTATTTCATTGTCGTACTATACCGTTTTATCTGCCATGTGCGGCAATCCCGACATCCGGCTTTATTCTATAATAGAGGTTGTCAGGAGGAGTGCCTGTCGTTCGGTGCGTTGTAGTTCATTACCTACGACGTATCTATCTCTCCGAGATGTCTCAGGGGGGCGGCAACACAGATTGTTTGGGAGAGACGCGAGACCTTTGCTGAACCCCATATATTGTGCAAACCTGCAAAAACAACCCCTCTTGTTGAATTCATTTTATTCTGTCTTTCTAGTGTGTAGGTGTTGAGTTGTTCCTTCTTTGGGTGATTCACACAATCTTTGCACGCTGGGTGTAGGATTTATTCAAGGGTTAGGTACGGTTTACACTGCAGCAAAACGTGTGTGTGTGTGTGTAATGGTACGTGTGTTTTTGCATGTTTACATTTGTTAGATTGGGGCTCTGAGTAAAACTGAAAATACTGCAGTTTTTGATGCACTCATGACTGGGAAAATGCAGATTGTCAAACTCCCCCCCCCCCCACACACACACACTTAGCGCTGTTGGTTTTGCCTCACGAGAAATAAATACCCATATCCAGCTCGACGCTATTGTCTTCCCAGAGTTTAGCGTCGACGCTCTGCAGTGCACTCCCAAAGCTTGCGCTAATGTATGGATGCAGCTGACCCTGCCCATACCGTGTGTGCAGTGCATGTATGCGTGTCTGGCTGTTCCCGAGGCGGGGTACGGTGGGTGTGGTGCTTAAGGGGTCCAGGGTGACAGAAGGAAGGGAGGATCCGCTGGCTGCTGTCCTCGTTCGGATGCCCTGATGGGCAGGGGGGAGACGGGCCACTTGACCCTCTGTTGCACGCTAAGCCCCGCAATCTGTTCACCCGGACTGGCGCCGAGTGCATGTGTGTCCTGTGTGTGTGGTGTGTATGCCTTATTTTTGCCTTATTTTGAAAGAGTGTGAATTGCAGTAAACCGTACATGGTTTCTGTGTGTGTGTGTGTGTGTGTGTGTGTGTGTGTGTGTGTGTGTGTGTGTGTGTGTGTGTGTGTGCCGCTTCAATGAGCACGTATCGATGCAGTTTCTGCTGGGAGCCTGAACAAGTACACCTCCGCAGTACTTGCCTTCGTGCTCTCCCACTCGCAGAGACTTTTGCTTCGTGTCTCAATGAACAGTGACGCACGTCCCAATGCTGACGCAGCTTTGTGCCTTTGTATATGTGTGTGTGTGTGTGTGTGTGTGTGTGCTGCCGTGCTTTGTATGATACTTGCGTATTTGAGTATTTACTTTACTTTTGAAGGATTCACCGTAACGGTTGCGGAACAAGCCGAAGGTCGTATCCTTCAAGGGAAAAGTAGCACAAGTCGAGTTCGCACCTTGACTCACTCTCAAGTCGCTTATTTCTCTCTCTCATGTTTAGCTCTCTCTCCGGCTCGCTCCGTCATTGGGAGCAGGGGTCCTGCTGACCCTGGGAAAAGTATTTTCTGGCAGACAGAGGCACAGTGGAGCAAAAGGACAGCTAAAACCAGACCCCACCGCTTCCACCCAACCTATGTCTACTCTGTGTATTTGTGTGTGTGTGTGTAATTGGTGTAATATAGGGGAAGGTGGTATAGATGAGAATCAAACAAAAAAGAAGAAGAGAAGCAGAGATATTGCTGAAATGGTATTTCTGTGCATCTACGTTCAAACGTGTTTGCGTTGGTGTGATTGTATTGTTATATCCCTGCGGGAATTTCATATAGCATAGGGAGGATATTATTTTAAGGTTGGGATCTGTGTGTGTGTGTGTGTGTGTGCGTGTGTGGAAAGTGCGGTGGGGGGTGAGCTATTTTGGCTCACTGACATATTTTCTGCGGATGTACTACTAAGAGCACAATGAGATTATTATGAAGTACAACTGCAAGTACAATATGAATGAGTACAGGGCACTACATTGTATTTATTACATACGCATGTAATAATAATCATAGCTCATATGTTGTTTCCAGAGTGACACTGTAAAGTGGAGCAGCTGCAGAAAACAAGAGATAGACATAAGAGAGAGAGAAAATAAAAGAGAAAGCGAGAAGATTTGAGAGACAGAAAGTAGTGCAATATGTGGGTGTATTGCTCAAGGCTGAACTAGAAATGCATTCGCTGCTAGGAGCCCTGCGTGTGTGTGTGTGTGTGTGTGTGTTTGACTGTGCCTAATATTAGTATTCAGTAAGACTTTTGCAAAGATTTTGAACCGTTTAATGGAGCCGCTTCAAAACGAAGGTTCCTATATGTTCCCTGTGCAGTTACACTGGGTATACATCTGGGTGGTCCAAATAGTTAGTATAGATAGCTATAGATAGATATAGATAGATAGATAGATAGATAGATAGCAATCACGTGTGATGCTAGTCGAGCCAAATCAATCACGACTAGGGAGTACGCCCATGTCGTTGGAAATATGCATAAAGTGCTGTTGACAGATATGCTCTGCTGGCAGCGGGATTATTCCATGAATCTTTGGCAGTCAACTTATACGAACATCTGAACATTTTTGCATTCTCTTTGTTTAAAAAATGTACTTTTCAATACATCAAACCTGTATTTGTGTACAGTGTGTATCCCCCAAAAAATGAATAATGGCAAAGTTGGAAAATAGAAGAAGCCCTTGCAATTGAGTGAAATAGCTCAAATCGCCGCGGTAACCCGAGTATTGTAACCCTAACCTTAACACGTATATGCTGGTCACAGGGATATGTACATATTACAGACTATAAGCGCTATATTTTCTTTCTAAAAGTTTAATTGAATGCATTGAAAATAATACTTTTGATATAAAGTTTGACATCAACATGAACTGCCCCATCAGAAAATGAGAACAGTGTAGTTTGTATTTTCATCAGGAAGTAGGTCAGTAAGGTGACAGGAAGCCTGCGGATATTTCGGCAGGAAAGTCATTATCTGGTTACCTGGGGCCTGGTGGATTATGGGATGTTTCGGGAAGGTCATAGGTACATTTTCCATGCTCCCTCTTCACCGTGTGTGTGTGTGTGTGTGTGTGTGATGCACGCACGCACACTACATTATATATAGTGAGACATTACGGTTGAGAGTTCATTGAAGGTCATTCAAAGGTCACAGCAATAAAAGGTAATAAAAGTGTGGCGCTAAAGTGTATTCATGTACAGTCGAGTCGCGCGCACAACGGCGGCGTCTTCACCTAAAAACCATTACACGCACTTCTCAACTGTTGAAATCACTTTTAAATGGCTCTCTGCTCAATGAGAAGAGTCTGTGTCTGCAGAAGAGGGAAGTTGCTTTGTGCCTTTTGTTCAAGTGTATTTTAGCAACACCAGCAAACAAAGTTGTGAGATAAAACATTCAATCGAAAACAACAAATAAGCAGATTATTGATACATCGATAGTGGTGGTAATGAAATGTCATTCAAAGCAACAGCCGGAGCAATTGATTATTATGGGCTGGCCAGGAAGGGCTGTTTCTGTCTTAGTGTCTTGTTCACATCCGTCTTCATCTGACCTAGTCATTTACATTATGAATTAACCTGAATTAATAACCATGTGGTTAGTAATACATCTACAGCTCTAAAATAACTTCACAAATATCCTTACATTTTCATTAGGCCTTTCCCAAATCCGATTTCAAACAAACTACAAATTTGAATAATGGAACCAAAAAACGCGAATACAAATATATTATCCCAACAGTTACAGAAAGGCATATAAATAACGTTGCCCTTTATATTGTGTGGGTGTTGTATAACATGGTTTTGTGTGTGTGTGTGTGTGTCAGGGGTCCTAGAGACAGAGAGTGATAAGTAGGCCAGCAGCTGCCTCCCCGACAACTGATTTCCATTCAGCTTTGAAGCCCTTTCCCTATTATTTCAACACAGCAACATTTTACATATAAAAAGAACAAATATTCACACAAACCACCATGCGCACAATGACAAACACTCACGGATCGAGTTTGTACTCCAAAATTAGCAAGTACATTCACGGTGAGTGTGTGTGTGTGTTTGTGTGTGTGTGTTTTGCAGAGTGCAGTTTTACTTGTGTGCCGCTTTAAAATGAAGGCTCTGTTATAGAATATTTGTCCCCAGCCTGTGTGTGTGTGCTCTTTGTCTGTCTTGTCCTTTGATGAGAGAGGGCCAGCTCTGTCGATCAAAGAGTTTTGTTTTTTTCTGTCTTGCAGTTTCCTCCACCAGTGCATCCCTCCCCAACACACACACACACACACACACACGCACACACACACTTCATGATCAAGCAAAAATAAATAGCCAGCACCTGCAGGTATATCGCATGCAGTGACAAAGCTCTCGTTCTCTCTCGCTTACAAACACACACACACGACCACCTATGCAGATGAAAGGTCATACACATCTACACACTTACGCCGACACACACACACACACACACACACACACACACACACACACACACACACACACACACACACACACACACACACACACACACACACACACACACACACACACACACACACACACACAAATACATAGTGAGAGCTACTGGAGCGAAGGAAAGCACACAGCTGTGGACCAGCCCAGAGGCCTGTCCTTCTTCTCTCTCTCCCATTTCTATCCCTCTTTCTCTCCCCTTCTTTTTTCTTGCTTGCCGTCTCTCTCTCTCTCTCTCTCTCTCTCTCTCTCCCTATCTAAGCCCCTCTATCTCTTTATCTCTATGCCTCTCCCTCTTTCTATCTCTCTATGCCTCTCCCTCTTTCTATCTCTCTATGTCCCTGTATCTATTTCTCTCTATGCCTCCTCTCTCTCTCTCTCTCTCTGACAGCCAGGGCCAGTGGGACTCTACCAGAGGGCGAAGCAGGTCAGCGTGGGGGGGGGGGGGGGGGGGGGGGGGGGGGGGGGGGTGGAACGAGTGCAGCATGACTGAATGAAAGATGGAGTCAGGGCTCGAGAGTGTGTGTGTGTGTGTGTGTGTTTTGTCCAAAGAACTGTCTGCAGCTGCTTTTTAATTAGAATACACACACACACACACGTATTTTTGGCTTGATAAATGGCCATGATCAATGGTCAGATTCATTCTGTACCCCTAACAGCTGGTCTTCCACATGCAGGTAGGTGTGTGTGTGTGGGGGGGGGTGAGAGAGAGCGAGAGGGAGAGAGTGTGTGTTGCCTTGTTCTGTTGAATGTGGGGGGAGTTCAGGCGTAACCATCGACCAGTCCAAGGTGGAGGGAGCGGTGCCAACATGGCCACAGTGTTCGTCTTTTCATTTATTTATTTATTTCCCCCCCCCCCCCCCCCCCCCCCCCTCCCCTTCACTGTGAGCGTGAAGGTCTGAAATCATGCTTGATCAGCAGCCTCATATACTGCAGTATTCTCTGAGGTACATGGTAATATACGGCACATATACGTTTCCTCTGACGCCCTTTTGAAGATGTCTTTTCAGATTCTCTTATGGGCCACTGACTGGTACTTCCTAATGTACTGCCACAACAAAACCCTGCCTCATTTGACTCAAGTTTATTTAAAAAGTCCTTAATGACATTAACTCGGAGGCGATTTGAGGACCAAGTAAGTAGTATGAAAATAGGATTATTAAAACAAGCCCAATGCTTAGAAATGAGTTGTATCGGATGTGTAACACAAGCATGAAGCATGGGGGAAGAGAATAAAGTGTCGTTATATTTATTTAAAGTTACACTGTGTAGAGTCTAGTGGCATATAGCCACGATCGCGTCTTTAGTTCCCCGCGTCAGATCACTGTAATTCGGAGCGTGAATACCTGTTGAATATCCAATATCTTAAAAAAAAAACACTTTCAGATGCCATAAACTGCTATAAAGATGTGTGATTATTTTAATCCACCACCACAGTAGCGCTATGCTGCTGTAAATGTCACATTCAGTTTTGATGGTGGGACATTCCTGGCGGGATACACTACAATGTACTGTTGTAGAGCGAGTGGGTTACACTTATAAACAGCCATTTTAATGTTATATCCATTCAAAACATTTTGAAACATGAGACGTATCCGGTTTAATTGCACTTTAGTTAGGCTATTGTTTAAGGCTGGGTAATTTGCCTGTTGTGTAGAAATATTGACTATGGCTCGACAACGATGGCTCTTATAGAGAGGAGGGCTGCTGCCCGTCTTTTCAGATGCCATAAACTGCTATAATGATGTGTGATTATTTTAATCCACCACCTCAGTAGCGTTATGCTGCTATAAATGTTTTGATTTTTTTCAGTTTTGATGTGTGGTCGTCCCTGGCGGGCGGACATTATTGTAAAACGTATCAACGTGGGGTAACTCCGCCCCCCCCCCCCAGGCCAGCTACTAAAAATTGTCGAATTAACCTATTTTAGTCTCATATTTAGTCTCACATTAACATGCAACGGTGAAGGCTTTATTTCTCTAGAGCCGTTTGTCCGTTCTGGGCTACTGTACAAACATGGCGGTGCAACATGGCGGCCTCCGTGGAAGGCGTCCCGCTCCCCACGTAGATATAAACGGCTCATTCTAAGTGAACGAAGACACGATTATTATTTTCAGGACATTATGCACTAATGAAAACATACTTATGAATATTATATTCAATTTCTGCCAAGTCTGGTCCACTAGATTTTATTAGTGTGAATGCTGGAGCATTCACACTCTAGATATCTGAATCTTTATTATTTTTATTTTTATTCTTCTTCCGCCCGTTTTTTGGCACTCTTCTCCTTCTTCATATTTTCAGCTACAGAAACCATTCAAATATCAAAATGTTCATATTTATTACGACATGATGGCTATCTATTCACATTCTTCATATTAATTCAACTTTTCAAATTATTCTACTTTTTCCACCTTTATTTTTCCAATACAAATCAATGGGCGGACGGCGAAGCCGTCCGCCCAGCCTCTTAATTCTTCACATTCTTTACGTCGTAACTAATTCAAATTTCAACCTTTTCCCATCGTTCAAACAATTAAACAAATCTAGAGATTTGTCTCCATCTAGCCGTGTTCACGAAATTTCGATAGCTGTTATACTTTTTTCTGTATCGCAGTTTTAGTTTCAAATCGTCATATTCTACCGTTCGTCCCATTGTAACCGGCGGACCTTCCACTGTTTACTTCCGCTGCTTTACGTCGTAACTATTTCAAATTTCAACCGTTTCCCATCGTTCAAACAATTAAACAAATCTAGAGATTTGTATCTATCTAGCCGTGTTCACGAAATTTCGATAGCTGTTATACTTTTTTCTGTATCGCAGTTTTAGTTTCAAATCGTCATATTCTACCGTTCGTCCCATTGTAACCGGCGGACCTTCCACTGTTTAACACGTCGTAACTAATTCATTCACATTTCAACCGCTAACCTTCATTCAAAAAATGTCACTAATCTACAGATTTGTATATTCAATAATAACGATATCCAAACTAAATTTCGATAGCATTTATATTTATTCAGAATCACAGTTTACACATCGATTACACATTGATCTCTGGCCTAACTAAATCAATTCTCAATCGTTTACCTTCGTTCAAAAAATGTACAGACTTGTATATCCCATAATATCCAATCAAAGGGGGTCCACCGATCAAAAGAATCAATGGGTTTCATTAAATTAATCCGAGTTGTGAATAATATCATGTGAAGTCCGTTGCTCACTGTCTGTATGCTGGCTGTCGTAAATCTTCCGCTGCCGTAAAACGACGTTCACGTTCGAGCGTCATGGCGTCACCGCGGAGCTACGGCCGACGGGGGGGGGGGGGGGCGGGCAATAGTAACACAAACAAACACACCGCGGACCTACGGGGGGGCGCAATAGTAAATTGTAGTATACATTTATTTTTCCAATATAAATCAATGGGCGGAATTCAGCTACTACTACAATTTCAACTACTTCTACTACTTTGATAATTCTACTATTTCAGCTTCTACTACTACTTTCAGATTCTTCTACTATTTCAGCTTCTACTACTACTTTCAGATTCTTCTACTATTTCAGCTTCTACTACTACTTTCAGATTCTTCTACTATTTCAGCTTCTTCTACTACTTTCAGATTCTTCTACTATTTCAGCTTCTTCTACTACTTTCAGATTCTTCTACTATTTCAGCTTCTACTACTACTTTCAGATTCTTCTACTATTTCAGCTTCTACTACTACTTTCAGATTCTTCTACTATTTCAGCTTCTTCTACTACTTTCAGATTCTTCTACTATTTCAGCTTCTACTACTACTTTCAGATTCTTCTACTATTTCAGCTTCTACTACTACTTTCAGATTCTTCTACTATTTCAGCTTCTACTACTACTTTCAGATTCTTCTACTATTTCAGCTTCTACTACTACTTTCAGATTCTTCTACTATTTCAGCTTCTACTACTACTTTCAGATTCTTCTACTATTTCAGCTTATACTACTACTTTCAGATTCTTCTACTATTTCAGCTTATACTACTACTTTCAGATTCTTCTACTATTTCAGCTTCTTCTACTACTTTCAGATTCTTCTACTATTTCAGCTTCTACTACTACTTTCAGATTCTTCTACTATTTCAGCTTCTACTACTACTTTCAGATTCTTCTACTATTTCAGCTTCTACTACTACTTTCAGATTCTTCTACTATTTCAGCTTCTACTACTACTTTCAGATTCTTCTACTATTTCAGCTTCTACTACTACTTTCAGATTCTTCTACTATTTCAGCTTATACTACTACTTTCAGATTCTTCTACTATTTCAGCTTATACTACTACTTTCAGATTCTTCTACTATTTCAGCTTCTTCTACTACTTTCAGATTCTTCTACTATTTCAGCTTCTACTACTACTTTCAGATTCTTCTACTATTTCAGCTTCTACTACTACTTTCAGATTCTTCAGATCAATTCATTTTATATTTCTGCTTTGCGCTTATCATTCAGCTTCCAGCATTCACACGCGTTTTCTGCAGGAAATGCATTTTCTAGTTTGATTTAAAGGTCTACACACTGGACCTTTAAATCATTTTATATGTATGGGTTTGGCATTGGAGAAGAGGTCTGTGATTCTGTGCATAATGTTTAACCTTGCTGGAAAACAAGACTATGCAGAATCATTTTGACTCGACATCACAATCAGACTCTGTGTTTGTGCCAAGACATTAGCCAGTTGTTGTGTAGCAGCACCTCAAACCAAAGCCAAAAGAAAGATGTGGTGGAATAAGACATCCATCCATCAATCCATCCATCCATCCATCCACCCATCTTCCATTCACCACCTATCTTACATCTATTTTCAATCTGGCTTGAATCTTGCTTGAAACTAGCTTGTCCATTCTCCGGATAAAGAGATGTATATGGGAAGCTAAATGAGGCATATATAGAGCACCCTTTACTTTAGATTAAAGCACATAAGAAATGCAATGACTTTTCATACTTCACTCACCGTGGGACACAGATAATGTTATTGTAAATAAATAAGTGGAGATGAAGTATTTACAGGCTGTATGTTCCTCGCACGTCCAATGTGGACTGTGTTTCAATTTCAAACGCTTCTGCTCTTCAGTCATATGAAGATATTCTGTTCTGGTTTCTCTTTGATCTTATACATCGTGCCTCTCAGTATGTGGTGTGTGTGTGTGTGTGTGTGTGACATCGGGAACACCAGGCAGCTGATCAAATTTGAACTCTGTTTGCCCTACGTGATATATACGTGATATACCCTGTGTCAGTCAGTGTGTGCTCGTGGATGCTTGCATGTGCATGTGTGCGTGTCGTAATACACGTCTCTGTGATGGGTTTTTCACAGGAAAAATACAAAAGGTAGAAAATTACATCTTGGTGCAGTCTCTCTCTCTCACTCTCTCTAACTCTCACACACACGGCTCAGAAATAACCAGACAGCGGTTGGCAGATCTATGGTCAATGTCGCAAGGAAAGGATGATGGGTAACAGGAAGTCCCGCCGCAAGGGCTACCTGACCGTTTCTGGAGTGACTAACAGAGACAGAGACACAGACAGACAGATAGACAGACGCATTGTGCGAGTGTTCTTGCATAGAGTTTTAACGAGGCAGCTACACAAATAATTAATTTGACCAGATAAAACATATATATTACAATTTACAATGGCGGATGATAATGTAGTGGTTAGTGGGTTCCATTCCCAGCCAAAAAGTATTGGTTGGGTGCGTACGTATCTGTATATACGCTGTATAACATCCATATACCCGATATCTTATTTTTCAAACTGACTCAGGTATTTTGATGGCCAATAGTTCTCATCTGCTAGACTGGAACATGTGTACGAGCAACGACTTGACTATTGATCGTTTTCTATCGATTCTTTCCCCAGCTCTGATATCCGCCGGTTGCTGCACCAACTCTTGTAGGAGTGTAAAGCTTTGGGATAGGTAAGTTACGTGCACGTATGCACATACACATACACATGCACTCACGAACACTACAGGCAACATGCATGGCCAATTAACCTGGGGAGTGGGTGGGGGTGTATTTTAATCAAGGGCGTATATGTGTGTATATAAATATATATATATATATATATGCATGTGTACAAACACCAAGAGGTCACCCTGGCCTGATCCCCGCCTTAATGCGTTGGCTTCAGGGTGGGAGAATGGGGCGATGGATGGATGGATGGAGGAAGGGAGGGAGGGAAGGAAGGCGTGGGTGAGTGTTAATATTTAATGACAAGGTGCTCCTTAATGGGGGAATGCATCAGCCCCTGGACTTCACCTGGGGAGACTGGCTCCCTGGGGATAACCGCCCCCCCCCCCACTCATCATTATCACCACCATCACCACCACCACCCATCAACCACATGCAGTCAGGCACCTACCTTTCCCACCGACCACTCTTTAGATAAGACACACACATGGTCGTGCGTTCAGGAACATGTCACACGTCATCTGATGTGTGTATTTTCTCACCTGCTTTCTTATCCTAACTTCTGCCCTTCTTTCCTTTCCTTGCAGCTTCGACGCCTCCTGACCGTGACGTGCCCTCAACCTCTCGAACCATTTGATGCTGCACAGCCAACTCGCCACAGAGAGAGAGAGAGAGAGAGAGAGAGAGAGAGAGAGAGAGAGAGAGAGAGAGAGAGAGAGAGAGAGAGAGAATGACGGTTGATGGAGGGATGGGTGAATGAAAAGACACCTGTCTCTTAATGCGAGTTCCAACACTTTGCCATCAGGAAGTCCTGCGTTGAGGACAGGAGAGCGACAGATTATCTGTAAAAGGACGACCCCCCCCGCCAACCATCCTCTCTCTCTCTATGATGTTATGTTGGCTCTTACCTACTGCTGCTGCTGTTACGGACCTCCTGGTAAACCCAGCGCCCCCCCCCCCCCCCCCACCCCACATTGCCAAATGAAACTGAAGCAGGTAGCAAAAAACAAACCAACAATGAACAAATTGATATGTGATTATATTTGCCTACAATATATACTGACAGAAGACCAGTGCAGTGAAGAAAGAAACAAAAGAAGATGTATAGATAAATGGCTATTCTCAGCACAGTGATCTTTTCATACCTCTCAAAAAAAGTAAAAGGTCGTTCTGATGTTCATATAATATTGGGTTTTTTATAACACCCTGATGTATAAGTATTGAAAAGAGGAGTCATTGTTATAAAATGTGATGATTCGGGAGATCTCTGCCTACAAAACAATGTTGTCCTAGGGGTCGAGGTCGTCAATGTTTGTAAAGTAGTACCTGATTAAACAAAAAAAAATGTTCACTTGAATCAAACAGATTTAAACATGAAATAATTAAAACCATAAATGATGGTTGGCAGAAAGGGAAGGATATGCCTCACTTACCGATGGTGTTGTTTTCTCGCTCCGAGGCACGAACACCATCCTCTGTTTATTCATGATTCATTGTTTGGTTTATTTATTTATTTGTTTTCGGTTTTGCTCATTCGTTTCTTAATTTATTTATCGCTGTATTGTCACATTAATAGTGTTTGTAATTATGACAATGTGGTCAGGAGAGAATAGGAAACAAGGAGCGAAAATATTATAGAGAGTAAACAGTTGGTGATCATCTTGATGCTCTTTTGTGCGAAAAAAAAAAAATCCATCCCGGTGTTGCAGCAAAACAACATAACATCCAACCTTGTGTCAGAGTTCCCAGTCTACCGTGTAACCATGGCAACTCCCTGTGTGTGTGTGTGTGTGTGGGATTGTCACCTTCAACAAAACCCATGGGTCTGGTTTCTTTGGGACAGCATGCCTCCCTGTTTTACCATCAGCCAAATAAGAGAATAAAATGTTCCAGAATACAAATGGGATATTGGATGGGTTTCCCTTGGGATCTGAATGTATCGGCGTAAATAACAAAAACCCATACAGTTTGAGGGCATGTCCTCAGTTTTGGAGGACCATGCAGAACGCACCACCCACGTCCTCACAGCGGTGCAGTCGTAAACATGTTCAAAGGTTCTAGAAAATATCATAAATAACAGGAAATGCCATCACAAATTACCAGAGTCTAAAGTGATGCTTTATCCGACAAGCAGAAAACTAAAGTATTCATTTTTATAATGAGCCATGAACCAAACATTTGAATATTTGAAGCATCAAGCAGCAAGTGTTGGTATTTTTACTTGATAAATTATCTAAACGATTAATCATTTGTAAACATTTGATTCAATTAATTTGCTGTTGATCGAATAATCGATTAATCAACTAATCATTGCAGCCCTAGTTTGCTCCGTATCTTTTTTTTTTGTATGTTTTGTAACAACACAAAATACTGACAATCAGCATCTCTGTTGAGTTCCTAGAGCTGGGGATGACTCCACTAGGTCTTGGTCCAATCTGTAATGATTTATGATTAAGAGAGTGAAACTATATCCCATGATACTAGAGAGGTCCTGTACATAGGATTTGAACTAGCAGCATAGCGCTGCTCGTGGTACCACATGTATTTATGCATCATTTAACGCTTAAAGTTTCCATGTTCACTTTAGGACGGTGCTTTTCATTTTGTACTTGACTCAGTGAGTGTGATTAGGCAGAATGTGTCTGGCCTTGAGTGATTCAAGATGTTCCCTTTCAACTGCAGACATGGGCTTGATGAAGGTGACAGTTACATTGTGTACACACCCACGCACACACAAGCGTGCACTACGTTCACACACACACACACACACACACACACACACACACACACACACACACACACACACACACACACACACACACACACCGGCACCACACACACCGGCACCACACACACACACACACACACACACACACACACACACACACACACACACACACACTTGTACTCCTGCTGCTCTTCTCCCTGTGATTTGTGAAACGTTGTTGATGACTGTAACGAAACAAGACATAACAGTATATAACAAATCCTTATCTTTTTAAAAACCTGAGAGTAGTACATCTGCTTAGTTTTATAAATATATAACAGGTATTATTTTTGACGCACTGGCATTATATAACTATTATATTCAGAGATGTATGTATAAGCTAGAAGAAAATGTCTTTATGTAATAAAGAGTATAAAGAGTGTTTCTTCATTTATTTCACCAGCAATCAACTCACTCAAAAGTAAAATGACATTTTTAAATGACAATATAGGTAAGTGAAGAAACATCGACAGTAAAAACATCCACTGTCCTTTTTTTTTCTGGTTGGCTCAATTTCCAAAATCAGAAATGCTTTTTGGAATTGAGCCGAATCATTACAGTGTTGCATAATACCAATAGAGCTTCATATAATCACATTTAATCAGAGGAGAACGAGACATATAATCCCCAATGTTACAATTGCACACAGTGCAGCGATGTCCTGAGTGCTGTGTACACTATGCCCTCACATCTAAATCTGTCTATTCTCAAGATTATACATTTTTATTTGAAACTCTAAAGGCCGGAGATACATTGGAAAGGAAACAGTATTGATTGTTTTCCTTCGGTAAGTTGTGCTTATTCATGCTGTCTGAAATTGAAACGCTAAAGTGCCTTTTTCCACAAAGTTGAATTTCCAGTAACTATGCTTGTACAGTGGACCCTGCCAACCATATTGCTTAACCTACTGTGTGTGTGTGTGTGTGTTGAGAAATGGAGATTGCAAATATGACTTGTGTTTCTAACAACACTTGGATCCCTCCAAGTGCCTAATTGCTGCACCCTTTGCTAGCCCATAATACTATATCTGTACTGATGTGGAGTGTTGTCTAGCAAGCAGCATGCCCGGCCTCACAAATATATTCTGCTGGTGGGGAACTTAATTCCCCCGACAGACGGATACAGTGACGCATGCTTGCTGCTGCAAAATGAACGTTGTGCAGAATATTGTGGAGCAGCAGTAGCATCCAGATATTCATCCTGACTCATCGCCAACTACATAAGAATAATAGCATGTTTGACATAAACCTAAACATATTTATTGTTGTAGGAGCCATACAGCCTTTTGTTGATTTATATTAATTTATAATTTAGGACTTCCTATTAGTTTTTAATTGATATATTGGTTGGCCACACCCTTAAGTAAAGTTATGAAACTGAAGTGGATGCCTGGCTCTGGAGAGAGAGAGCAACACAGTTTTTTGACCATCTTGTACATCTAGTACATTTAGTAATTATGCATTATTTTGAGCACAAACACAAGAGTACAAAGGGCAGGATTCCATTTTTTTCTCACGTTTTAGTTTAGCTAGACCTGGCTATTGTCAAGTGGCGTGTGGCGAACCCTGGATGGAGAAACAAAAGAAGTTGCGTCAAAAAAAATCTCTAATGCTGGGTGTAAAAAAGGGTATTCGCGATTGTCACTCGCTCTTTCTCTCCCTCGCTCTTTCTCTCCCTCGCTCTCTCTTTCACTCCCGCTCACCCATTCAAGCCCCTAACATCAGTTCGACACATGAAGGTGGCATGGGCATTTAACTGGCTGTCCAATCAGCATGCAGCACAGCAGCATGCCTGGATGCTGCGATACTGGCAGATACCAGTTAGAGTTTACTGTGTTTTTTCTCTTTGCTGTTGAGGTGTTGAGTGCATGTTCATAACCACTGATTCAATTAACCCAATAATCCTTTGGTCATATAAAAAGATCACTAAACTCAGCACCCTTGTTCAGTTCTTGCCAGATACCCTACATACTGCCCATTTATTACACCCCGAGTTTAGTTTTTACATGGTCCTTTGAGCCATATTTGGAGTCTGAGATGCTGAGCTAAGAAGAAGAGCCCGCCATGCGTGTCAGGAGAACAACAACTCCCCCCACACCTTAATGATTATGACCTTAGTGGACTCGAGTGTAGCTACTCACCGGAGTAGAGCCGCCAGCAGGAGAGACGCCATCCGGATCCCATAGAGAGCAGCTACTCACTGGAGTACCGCCACAGGTCAGCCAGACACCACCCACGCCGGCGCCACTCCAGACACAGATCCGAATGCCCGATCGTTGGGCGAGAGCAAATATATTGTGGACCAATGACCACGATTCTAGACCTCATTCATCCAAATCCAAGAGATTTTTCAAGGCTGAGAATTGCTGTTGAGAACCTCCTCCCGGCCGATGCAACAGAGGTTCAAATTCCAGATCCTGACAGACCACTTGAAGCTGAAAGTAGCCCTGCTTACTGCTGACTCGCACAGCAACTCAAGGTACCCCTTCACCGGCACCATGGCTGCCCTCAAGCAGCAGTATGGTCAACCCCACCAACTGGCACTTCAGCATATTGCCGAAGCTAATAGACAGGCCAAACCAGTGGTGATGTCAAAATGCCTTAAAGGTGCGAAGGTCGCTAGTTAGCATGCTGGAGGGAAGGGTGAGGTGGAACTGGAATGTGGTTCCCACGTTTCCAGGCTACTTGCAAAACTTCCACATGATCTGCGAGCCAACTTCCACAGATATAACCACCCCCATCATATTCCCATCCCTACTCTGCTTCACGTCAGACTGGCTGGAGTTTGAAATACAGGTGCAGGTTGATATGGCCAGATTCGGCTCTAGCAGAGAGACCATAGACAAGAGGAAACAATAGAGAGAGGCTAGACCGGCATACAGATGGGCCACTATTCTGCTAAGCACAGAGCATGCAGAAACAACCAGAGACTCTTCCTCCTGGCATACATGTGGAAGGAAAGAAGTAATGCTCATACTGTGACCACAGGAAGCACTCAAACAGCTGACAGATGGAAAAGGAAGAAGCATTGCTAAAAGCAAAAAGGAAAAAAATCAAGTGGAAGCTGACATAGCTGAATCCAATGCCAAGTTAAAAAATTACTCAGAAAAGCGAAACATCAACTCAGGTTGGTGGAAGGAGGACTCCTACTGGTGGCATGAATGCTTATGGGGAGAAAATGGAAAGGCTACAGAAGAAACCTGGAAAAATGTAATCCCTCAATGTCTGGAGACTGGGGAGAAATGACTCAATTAGAAGACCCGGTAATTTCTTTTAGAGAAACACTGTAGGATCAGCTCAGATCCCATCTTTGGAGATATGCAGGATCCCAGTCAATAACGTTTTTGGGACAAAGTACTCTAAACTTGCCGACAAAGGAAGTAGCTTTGTCAGTACCATAAGTAAAAGGTCTGAAAACACTGCAAAGGAGAAAAATACTTGCTTGTTGTTTGAAAACCCAGCAGAAGAGAAAAATACTTACCTGTCATTTGAAAACCAACCAAAGGAGATAACTAAAAGACGGCTCACATCTGTTACATCTGTTAAGATCCACCTATACCTATTTTGGTGAGGGTAACCTGGGCCCACCCAGGGTCTTACCAGAGTAATACTAATGCTAAAGGAAAACACAGGGTTCAGTGTATCAGATATAGGATGTGTATACATAGCTTAACTTAATCAGTATTGTCTATATATGCATGCATAAACATTTTTGCTCTAGGGAGATCGACCGTTTCCTCTTTATTTATTGATTCATTTTAAACCCCTCTTTGCATTACACTGTGTGTGTGTTTGTTGTAGGGGTGGGCGATCTTCCCAAAAAATCATATCACAATCGTTTTAACACACTTCACAATCCACAATCTGAATAGGGATCTTCCTTCACAATTTTGAAATGTACTGTTGAGAATATCCAGACTCAAACAAGCCTATGGACTTATCTATTTGCACCATTTAAAACACAATATTGCATTAAAGACACCGTTTTCAAAATGGTATCGAAATTTAAATAATGCCTCTAGTTCTAACAGTTATTCCACTAAAGTGATGGTTTTCTTAGAAAGATCCACAGTAGATGTATTAACAAGAACTTAGACACGCTTCAAAGTTCAGACATGTCAGACAGTTTGAACAGGATGTCTGAGTTTGTGCTGTTAGGCCCAGGAAGCACCTGCACGTTTAGACGAGCACAAGCCAATCATCTACCAGGGTTGTTGTCTCCAAGGCTCGCAGGCAAAGAGACACTCTTATGTAGTATAAAACCCCTGTACTTCCTGTCATCTACATCCTATCTCTCACCAGACTCCTGTAGTGAACTCTCGTTCGCGAGACGCAGCTACGGAACCATCTATCGAGAAATAGGTCCAGTGCTGTTAGGGACTAGGGACTTAGGCTGTATTCTCTGTTCTGTATCATTAACTGAATAAAGATAATTGCTTATATTATTAATCATCGAATCCGACAATCCTTATTCCAATTCTTAGTTTAGTGTGGAAACCTCTGAATCTATCACAAAATATTCCAACAGATTTGGTGACCGCCGACGTGATTTGATTTATGTTTCACCTAAATTCATAGACATCCTAAATTCTCGACGTCCGCGCCGCGCCTCCTGAAGAACGCCATCCATAACTCCACACGGGCCCAAAAAAGGTAAGCACACCTCATCTAAACGTGCATAGGTAGACCTAGGACATTTTAGGTGTGTGAGTTGTGGAGGTTAGTATTTTCCGGTGTGGGTGCGAGGACGACATAAAAACTGTATAATTCCATATTCTGATGTATAGAAAATCCTGTGTGAGATAACACTGTTAATAAGAAGAACAGACAATACAGCAACGGTGTATAGGACACAAGGCGGGAGTATCCGTCCGCCTAGGGCCTAGGTCCCTGGTAAGCGGGCGTCAGGAGTGCCGCAGGTGTAAAAAAAACAAACCAAAAGACGTGCTCATAGCAAAGTAATACCGAGGTATTACTTTGCTTACATCCTGAGTTACATCCTGTTTTAATAACTCTGTGATAGTGAATACGCAACCAACTGAACGATAAAGTAAGAAAATTGGAGTCAGATAAAAACGAGTAGCCTATTATAAAAAAAATTTAAAAAAAGAGCATAATAGTAAAACCATTGCAAATAACTGTGTGTGACGGACGCTGATCCGTAGGTTTTAACCCTAACCCTAACGCAGACGCCGATCTGCAGGTTCTTTCCATTCTAATACGAGCGCCGACTCGCAAATTCAAAAAGCATCTTTTCTTTTTGCCCTAACGCAGACGCTGATCTGCAGGTCCTTCCCATTCTAATAATAATAAATTCAAAAGCATCCTTTCTTTTTGCCTGACGCGGACGCTGATCCGTAATCCCCGCAAAAGTGTAATAACTCGAGAAATGTGTGTCAAAAAATGAAAGTATAATTGTGTCTGAAGCGCTAAATTACAAAGTATATTACCTGCTATAAATAAACATTTTGGAAAGTGTCATTACAGCAGTAAAAACTAAGTTAAAAAAAAGAAAAAACAAAGGTGTGTGTGTTAAAAAAAAAAGTAAAAAAAAAAATGGACCCATTAAAGCAGATTGACGCTATGCAAGTATGGCTCATATTAAATGTTGATGAATCCATCCCCCTGCAAGGTAAAGTCAGGAATAAGTGGCTAAAAAGACCGGCTACATACCTAACTAGATGGAGCAACCTAGGGTGGTGCGCAGCCAAAGGCCCGTGGGGCCTCGCAGACTGTCGGTCAATCGATCGAGGCATCACCGAGGCCCACAACCACGCCTCTCGCCGTGAAATCAACAAGCCTACCAGCCGCAGAGATACCATCGCCGCCAACCAGTACCACCTCCAAAAGGACCGCAAAGTACTCGAGGCCCTGATCACCACTCTCCCTCGCCGCCTACAGAGACAGTGCGAGAAACTGCGAGTGGGCCCAACCCCAGACCCAACTCCGCCCTCATCCGACGACGAAGCCCCCAGAGACGGGGCCTGCTCCAAGCCCTCTCCCTGCGAGCCCCCTGACGCCGCCAAACCACCCCCATACTGCGATCCCAACCCCTGGGGTGTCCCCGTGACGAACGACACCCCCACCCCCTCCTGTCCTCCTGTACCCCCCGGACCCGCACCCGCATACGAGGTGAAACCAGTGGACCTCTCGACCATCCACGGGACAGGAGGAAGCGGAGAAGGATACGGCCCCACCGCCATGGGATACCCTATCCAGGGCCCCCAACCCGCCCAAGCATGGACCATGGCCCCGCTCGTGGTCGACCCACCCCCGACACCAGTCCTGATGACACCTGTGATGCATCTCACTGCCCGCCAAGCCCCTGTGGTAGTGACCTGGGGAAAAAGTGCTCTACCCAGCCCCCGAGACGACCCCGATCCTGAACCCGCCCAGAAAGCCGAAGAAGAATGGGAGACCCAGGGCCGACGAAGTGGAAAATCAGCCACCAGAGAGAGACGCAAGATCCGCCTCATTCCCGGCCGCCGAGGGCCCGGAGCGAAGATGACAGAAGAAGAGGAGACGGATGATGTGAAAGAAGATCCGGACCAGGAGCCCACCTATAGGGGGAGCTATTCCCTCGAAGAAGAGGAAGAAGAAGAGAGACTAAGAGAAGAGAGGTATGACCGGGAGTACCACGAGAACCCATCCCCCCGTCGTAGACGCTCTCTCTCACCCCGCCCAAGAGACCCCTACGAACGAAGACACCCAGCCGCCCCCAGAAGTTCCGGCCACCTGGACGACTTAATCGGCCTCCAAGCCCTGGCTGGCCTCAGAAACCGACGAAGCAGTGGCCACCTCCCGGCGGCGAGCGCCAGTGGACCCCGCCCAGAGACCCCAGCCAAGCCCAGACACCCCAGCCACACCCAGGCCAGATACCCCCAGCACTCCACTCCCCTCGACTCCCTGCCAAGAGGACCCCCCCGGATGACGGTCCAAGCCACAAGGACCCGTGAGACCACCCGCCCCAAGCCCCCCAGGGACTGGTCCTCCAGTGAAGAAGATGAACCCGGCCCAACTCACCACTCCCTGCCCGCCTGCCTCAGTGGCCCCCTCGCCCAAAGTCTACTTACCCCCACACCCATCGGCGTTAGAACCCGCGCCAGAGCAAAGAGCGCCCAACACCAGGGCGAGGCAAACTACATGGCTCCCCTAGTGGAGCTAGGTCCCGGAGCCGGCATGAGATACGCCGCCTGGACCCACCGTGACAAGAAGGCCCTAGAAGAAGACCTTCCCCTGCTAGATGAAGGAGCTGGAAAATGGATACGCACGTTTGAGAAGAAAACGGCAGGAGAAACCTTGTGCATGGGCGACGTCCGCAGCATCCTCACGTCGGTATCCACCTGGGAGGTGCTCAAGGATGTGGAAAAGAAGGCCGGCACCTACCGGCTCCCCGACAACCATGAATTCAACCCAGTCCGCAACGGTTTCTGGATCCAGCTGCGGGCGAAGCACCCCGCCAAAGACCGAGGTAAAGCCCCCCTCGAAGGTGTGACCCACAAACCCCATGAGACCACGTCAGAGTACCTCACGCGGTGCACCAACCAGTGGACCGACCATACTGGTGAACCCTACACAGCCAACACCGTGGCCCAAGCCATGTTTCGCATGGCCTTAATTGGAGGCCTGCCCAAAGAAGTCCAGATGGCCCTAGAGAATGTGGTCGGCCTCGCCAACAAGCCCCAGCGAGAGTGGGAGGACCACATCCGCCACTTCACCGAGAAATACAACTCCCGCCTCCGCAGTAAAGAAGAAGAGACAGAGGAGCTCAAGGAACGCCTCCTCAAGCTGGAGGTAAAGCACGCGTCCGAGCAAGCCACCAAAGCCAAGAAGACCCCCAAGTACATGGCGCCCCTCCTAGAACAGTCCGACCAGACGACCCCGGTCCCCCAAGCCCCGGCTCCATACCCGCCCCCCTTGATGAGCCAATGGACCACGCCCCCTCCTCCGCCACCGCAACCCCAAGAATGGCCCATCCCCCCCAACCAAGGCCGAGGCGCCCCGTCCGGTAACCAGAACCCAGACCCCCTGCGAAGCAATAGGGGCCGCGCCCGAAGACGAGGCGGCAATGTCCCTCGGAGCTACCCACGTTATCGAAATGACCCAGTCAACTATCAGAACCAGGCCCCGGGCTGTTACCAGTGCGGCGATCCATCCCACTGGGTGAAAGACTGCCCCCAGCTACAGCAGCGGCCGCAACAGTACCCTAGCCCGTACCAGAACCCCTACCAGCCGCCACCGGCCCAGCCCACATCCACCCCCACACCGGCCCAGCCCACATCCACCCCACACCGGCCCAGCCCAGCCCACATCCACCCCACACCGGCCCAGCCCAGCCCACATCCACCCCACACCGGCCCAGCCCAGCCCACATCCAACCCCACTCAAACCAGGAGTGCAGCCCATCTGGAAACCCCAGTACAAAGTCAAGCCAGAAGTGGAAGCAGGCATCACCCTCACAATTGAGGGGCTGAAACAAGCAGGAGTGTTACGCCAAACAACGTCCCTCTGGAACACCCCCATCCTCCCAGTCAAGAAGGCAGATGGCAAATCGTACCGGATGGCTCATGACCTCAGAGCCATCAACGAAGTAACCAGTGGACCCCCTGAGAGGGTCCCCAACCCCAACGTGGCCCTACATCTCGTCTCCCCAGAACACAAATGGTTCACAGTGCTGGACCTTGCCAATGCATTCTACTGCATTCCCCTGGCCACAGAACACCAAGACATTTTTGCGTTCACCTGGAAAGGAGAACATCTCACCTACACCAGAGCACCACAAGGCTACCGGAGCACACCGACCATATTCAACGCCTGTGTCAAGAAAGATCTAGCCCACGTTACCCTCCCAGAAGACACTGTTGTGGTACAATATGTGGATGATATTCTCATAGCATCCACAGAGAGGGAGGATTGTATCGAAGCAACAAAAAATGTTCTACATGCGCTGGCAACAGCAGGCTACAAAGTAAAGCAAGAAAAAGCACAACTAGTGGTGCAAAAAGCCAAGTTCCTAGGACGAGTGATCCAAGGAAACAGCCGAGAGATGTCTGAAGATACGAAAACCAGCATTCTCGCATTCCCCAAACCCACAGTCGTGCGGGAAATGCTAGGATTCCTGGGACTCACGAACTACAGTCGAAACTACGTCCCCGACTTCACCGAAAGAACAACCCTGCTCAGAGCCATGGTCACCGAGGTAGGAGCAAAGAATCTCAACACTCCACTCGTCTGGACCGCAGCAGGAGAAAAAGCATTCACCGACCTGAAGCAGGCCCTCAACCAAGCAACCGCACTTGCGGCCCCAAGATACGACAAACCGTTCCACCTCGACGTTCATGAGAAAAACGGACAAGTCAGTGCCATCCTCTACCAAGTGGCGCCAACCGGTAGACACATTCTACACTATCACAGTGCACAGCTGGACACCCCTGAAAGAGGCATGCCCCAGTGTGCAAGATACATGGCCGCAGCTGCCATGGCTCTAGTCAAAACAGAGTCGATCCGGATGCACCACCCCACAGTGATCCACACAACACATGGAGTCAAGGCAGCCATCGAAGTCAGCCAGTTCACAGTGACCAACCATCTCCGCCAAACCAGACAAGACGACCTCCTGATGGACCCAATGATCTCGTACTCCACCGAGGGGGTCAACACAGCGGAGCAACTGACAAAAGGAAATGGAGGAGCACCCCACAACTGTAGCCAGCATATCACCGAACAACTCAGAGCCAGACCAGATCTCCGTGCCTCACCATTAGAGGGCGAAGAAGTTGAGACGTGGTTCACCGATGGGTGCTGCTACAAAGACCCCCAGGGGAACAACATAGCGTCCTGGGCCGTGGTACGCCAGGAACGTAACGACGACCACCGCTATGACTCCCGCCCTGAGTACGCTACATTACGGCATGGAGTGCTAGAAGACCGCCCATCAGCCCAGAAAGCCGAACTAATGGCCGTCATCCAAGCACTCGAAATGGCAGACAAACTGAGGCTGAACATCTACACTGACAGCAACTACATGTACGAGATGGCCCACCTCAACGCAACACAAGCCAAAGTAAGAGAATGGAATACATCCACAGGGCTCCCAGTCAAGCACCTAGTGCAGCGCCTGTTGTGCGCCATACAGCTACCTCAGGAAGTAGCCATCCTCAAGTGTAAAGGACACAGCAAAGGAACCACATCCATCGCCCGAGGCAACGAAGCGGCAGATGAAGCGGCCAAATTAGCAGGAGGCTACGTTCAGCCAACAGCCTCCATGCTAACCCTGATGCCCAAAAGCAGCGACACCCAAGAACCATCCATGCACGAGATGCTCGCTGACCTGAAAACAATGCAGAGCTATGCATCCGACTACGAAAGAAACTATTGGCTCGACCAAGGTTGTACTCTAGACAGCATAGGTGTGTACCGGTCTAAACTAGGGAAACCAGTTCTGGCCAATAAAACAGCGGTCATGATGGTGAAAGCCATGCATGCAACCACCCACCAACCAGCCAAAACTATGGCCGAAATAATTTCAAAAGACTGGTGGTTCCCAGAAATGAATGCCACAATTGCAAACCTAATCGCGCCCTGCGAGGTATGTCAACAAATGAACATTAGGCCAGGTTTTAAGGTGCCCCTAGGTCGTTTTCCCCAACCAGCCCAACCGTTTGAAGAGCTAGTTATTGATTTCACTGACATGGGGAAAGACAATCGGGTGGGGACGACTGGACACAGGTATCTACTGGTAATAGTTGACAGGTTCTCCCATTGGATAGAAGCAGTGCCCACTAAACATGAGGACTCAAAAACCGTTATTCAATGGTTAGCCATGGAACACATTCCACGATGGGGCTATCCCAAGCGCATCAGATCAGATAACGGGTCCCATTTTTGCAACCAATACCTCCAGGAGGTAGAACGATGGCTAGGGGTACGTCACTCATTCGGCTCTGTTTATCATCCGCAAAGCCAGGGACTGGTAGAGAGGGCGAACCTAACCCTCAAACAAAATGTGTCAAAAATTCTCCTCGAGAAAAATGTACCAACTGTAGCATTCGCAGCCGAACAGATCAAAAAGCACTTGCTACCGCTCAGTCTAAACAAAAAACTAACATGGGTTCAAGCGTTACCATTAGCGTTAATGATAATAAGATCCACTCCCAACAGAATGACAGGGCTTTCCCCTCATGAGTTAGTTACCGGACGACCAATGGCAGGGCCTTATGAGCCACCCAAGGGGCCCCCAGCAGATAGGTTGCATGAAATCATGGCAGACCATTGTGCTAAACTAACACGGTCGTCTCGGAGATTGTATTCCCAGATTCTTACTGCAGATCCCGAGCCAGAGACCCCTCTGGTCCAAGTAGGGGAGTGGATCTACATAAAGAAAACCAGACGCAAAACCCTCGAAGCCAGATGGGAGGGGCCCTACAAGGTATTGTTGGCCACACCATACTCCATCTATGTTGCAGCCAAGAAGGGCGCCCAGTGGCATCATGCCAGCCACTGCCGCCGAGCAACCCCCAGAGACACAGACGCGTCCACAACCCCTGGCCCCAGGGAAGACACTCCACCGCCCCTGGACCCCCACAGCCCCGAGGACCCTGGCCACCAACCTGCCCCCAATCCAGGGGGACGGTAGAGCCTGGATCCAAGCCTTTGAGAAAGCCACCATGGAGGACAGCCTTTGCCTGGGCACCGTCCGGGCCATCATCACCAGGGCCACCTCAGCCTCCACAACCCGTACCCTGTGCACTCGCCTCATCGAAACCACCCTCCGCAAAGAACAGTTCAGTGAGAGAGTAGCCCAGATGGCGCTGCTCCAGTATGAGGGAGGGGACAATAAGTCAGATGATGAGGATTGTGCTGTTTTCAAGGACTCTGGTCTGGTGTAATAAACGGCCACGAGATGGCGTATCTTACAGACCAGTGGTACCTACTCTATCCCTATTGTGTAACTTTTTGCTCATGTGCTATTAACAAGACAGATAAGAAGGTTTTAAGCTCTGAGTTAGGAAGGTCTTCCTAGAAAAACAGCGTCGCTGTACTCACAACGTGAATGACAAGTTTGAAGGTTTTGCTAGCATTTTGTTTTTAATACTTTTTTAGCACAATGATAAGATGCTTGATATATGTGTTTTCTGTGTGGAAGTCATCAGAAGATGACTTGAGAGGGTTATATCGAAAACCACATATATATATTATGCTGTTTTATGCTGTTTTACATGTATGACATATGCATTGTTCGTCTCCCCGAGGCCTCGATTGTGCTCAGGAATCGCGGACTGCCCGGATCCTGGTCGTTGGCCCGGGGAGAGTAAAAAAAAAAGAACTGTATTAACATTGCTATTTTTCTTACATTGCTATTTTTCTATATTACTATTTTTATACATTGCTATGTTTTTTTATATCGAAATTTAAATAATGCCTCTAGTTCTAACAGTTATTCCACTAAAGTGATGGTTTTCTTAGAAAGATCCACAGTAGATGTATTAACAAGAACTTAGACACGCTTCAAAGTTCAGACAGGTGTCAGACAGTTTGAACAGGATGTCTGAGTTGTATGTCTGAGTTTGTGCTGTTAGGCCCAGGAAGCACCTGCACGTTTAGACGAGCACAAGCCAATCATCTACCAGGGTTGTTGTCTCCAAGGCTCGCAGGCAAAGAGACACTCTTATCTAGTATAAAACCCCTGTACTTCCTGTCATCTACATCCTATCTCTCACCAGACTCCTGTAGTGAACTCTCGTTCGCGAGACGCAGCTACGGAACCATCTATCGAGAAATAGGTCCAGTGCTGTTAGGGAATAGGGACTTAGGCTGTATTCTCTGTTCTGTATCATTAACTGAATAAAGATAATTGCTTATATTATTAATCATCGAATCCGACAATCCTTATTCCAATTCTTAGTTTAGTGTGGAAACCTCTGAATCTATCACAAAATATTCCAACAATGGTCATTACCGAGTTAAACTTTATTTTAAAAATGAAAACAGATGTAATCAGCAGTCAACAGAACACAATCATTTCAAGTACTCAGAACTCAACCCAAGTAGAAAATATTGTAGTAGTAAAATGTAAACTACAAAGTGTAAACACAAAAGTGCACTTTTCACATCAGATCATACCATGCATCCAAAGTGTGCATCAGTGTCTTAAATCTCACATTTTCCACAGCTTTGAATGGCACCATGTCCTTAGCGAGATAGCATGGGATGGTGGGGTCGGACCGGCCTGAGTGAAACACTCTTGGGAGGTCCTTCCGGATGCTTCATTTTAAGGTGCTTCAATAAATTTGTCGTATTCCCTCCGGAAGTGCCGACGGTTGCCCGACAAAGTTTAAAAATTACTATATTTTGAGAAATATCTAACTTCTGAAATATCTGCTCCATCTCATCCGCCATGCTGCTAGCTCACGTTGAATTGTTTTTCAAATACGTCACACTTCCCTATGATAGACACGTGATATAATCTGGCCAATCAGCACAGCCATCTAATAGGCAATCATTCTGCTGGTTAGTGAACATAGCACCGTGGATCCACAATTATTACTGGCTATCCAAGTTGTATGTGAAGTTTGGAAAGTAGGAGGACATAAATCACAATCTCTACGATTCACTTGAAAAGTAGATTGTGGACGTCTTCAAGATCGATCCTGATATAAAATCGTCAGATCGCCCACCCCTAGCTTGTTGTCACTTATCTGTGCCAACGTCATTGGTGAAACTCACATCAGATGTATCATGGGCAAAGCAAGTTTTACCCCCCCAAAGGAGAAAAATATATACCGGTTGACTGAGAAGCCTGTGAAGGACAGACATTCTTATCAGAATGAAAGATCTGGTATCAAAATGGCCTTTTAAAGACCATGGGCCATATCTTACACCTGGTGCAGAGCGGTGCCAAGCAAGACGCAAGTGTCTTTGCTAGTTTCAGACCGACACTTGCGTCTTGCCAAGCAAGACGCAAGTGTCTTTGCTAGTTCCCATCCTGCTCCCACATTGTTTAAATAGCAAATGCACTGGCGCTCCTCTGTGCGTCCATGGGTGTGTTGGTCTGAAAATGAGGCGTGTTCAGGCATATTGTTGGCGTATTGCTATCTTGAGGCAACTGAAAGCAATTGCGCAATTAACCAACAGAAACCTGGTCGAAAGTCAACGGCGTGGTGTTTCACTGTTAGTTTAAGGACGCGTTAGTAATACGCGCCTATAGGCAGGTGCACAATCCTCGTATACTGCTTGTTACACACACAGGGATGTGCAGCAGTGCACAAACATGCAAACCATTAAAAATAAGAAAGATTATGATGTGAAAGATTATAATTGTGTACATCAAGATATTTCTTAAAAAATACATGTACTAATGGTTGGTCATATTTATCAGAATGATCAGATTCTCAGTGGTAGTAGGTGGTGGCCTTCCGTTTCCGCAGCTGTTTTTGGTGAGCGGCAAAAGTTGATTGGGACACGCCCTATATGCACCTGCACCGCACGCTTCAGACCATGCATTTCAGATCGTTAAAATAGGGCCCCATGTGTATTTTGTTATGGAGGCCACACACGAGCTGTGTCGGAAAATTATTATTATTCATTAGAAGGACAATATCAGTCATGACAAGCAGAGATGTGTTTACAATGAGTCTAACGTGGAGTTTGATGTTGAATGGTCATCTATGGATTGGGGGGGGGGGTTTGCTTACATAGGTATCAAATATCTAAATATTGAAGCAAGCAAACAAAAAACTGTCTGTGCTGCACACAAAAGCCCAGGTAGGTGTGAAAATTGCCCCAGAAGTGTTATAAAGCAAATTTTCCCCTTTAAGTCCACAGGTGAAGTTTGTAGATGATTGTTTACAAACAGTTTGCTCTGAGAGTGGTCAGAAGAGCTCAGAAGTGTATTAAAGGAGTAGTCAGACTAACCAAGTGGATAAATAACAGTCGTGTCGTTCTGGCGTCATTGATCCAGAGTTTCTCTGGGAAGATGGAACAGTGTCCACAATTGCCAGAGGAACTGAGTGCCCCTTCCTCAGATGACCCAGAGGTAAAAAAGGAAATGGTGGTCAACCATGTTGCAGTAAAGGAAGAGAAAGACCCAACCAGCCAGTTGCTGGGACACTTCTCAAATTGGAACAATGTCAAAGAGCTGCAGCATGGATGCTGAAAAACAGACAAATCCTACAGCAACTGAGTAACACAAGAAAAGAGTTTGCAGAAAGCCTGTCGTCGTTTGAAAAACCTTGTAAAAGAGAAAGATAATTACCTGTCGTGTGAAAACCCCCCAAAGGAAAAAAAATACGTACACCTTGTCAGAGAAACCGGTGAAGGACAGACATTCTAACCTGAGTGAAAGATCTGGTGTCAACATGTTGTTCAGGAGACCACACATCGGAGCTGTGTAGGAAAATTAAAGCAAGCCCACACAACGAAAAGCTGGAATTTCTTCAACTTCTACGTGAACTCCAAAAGGTGCATGCATATGAGCAGCAAATGTAAAAGACGGCTCACATCCATTACATCTGTTAAGATCCACCTATACCTATTTTAGTGAGAGTAACCGGGGCCCACCCATGATCTTACCTTAGTTACCTTAGCAATACTAATGCCAGAAGACAACACAGGGTATCCGATATAGGACATGTATACATAGCTTAACTTCATCAGTATTGTCTGTATATGCATGCATGAACATTTTTGCTCTTTTGGAGATCGACTGTTTTACATTTGCAGGTTGCAACTGCAAATTGCGTTTTAATGTTGGCCTCTTCAACTGCAGCACATGAGAAACGAATGTAGTGCGGAGTCAGGCGGATAACGCCATCCCAAACCCCGGGCATCACACGGCTAAGGGTGGACTGGCATATCCCTGACCTGTTATTGCACTATCACGATCACTATCTATCTGCCTTTCGCGCACGCCGTCACCATATCACACTGACTTCTAACACTGCATATGCGTAGTGTCTAGAGTACGTAGATACAGTATATCCGCATATTCTCACCTCACAGGTTTTTTGAAACATCTGGAATTCTGTGCGGAAACCTGAATACACACGTTTCTAAAGGGCATTTCTCTGCGCATTTCTCTATTTCGTGATCTACCTATATCCATTTTGGTTAGAGTAATGTTACCTTAATGCTAAAAGACAACACAGAGTTCAGTGTATCAGATATAGGATGTGAATACATAGCTTAATGTCAATGTCAAGTATTTTCTGTATATGCATGCATGAACATTTCTGCTCTAGGGAGATCGACCATTTCCTTTATATTTATTGATTCATTTTAAAGCCCTCTTTGTATTACAGTAAATGTAGTGTGTGTGTGTGTGTGTGTGTGTGTGTGTGCGTGCGCGTGCTAAAACGGTGTTCTCTATAAACAGCAGACGGATTGATTTCTCGGTGGCTACCAGCCATGGGAAATAGTTCCCCTATTATTTATTAACTGGGGATGGCGAAGGATCAAACTCATTTGAATATGAGCCACCCACACTCCCTCACCCCACGGCCGGACTTGGGGCGGACATGCACACGCGAACACACACACACAGGTATGAAGAGCAGTGGTGTGCTGATTTAGCCTTATCTCTGTCAGCAAATTATACAAGGCACACACACACACACACACACACCTCTGCAATCTGCATTGCAGCAGAGTAGGAGGTTCCCGGTGGCGCTCTCTCTCTCTCGCTCTCTCTCTCTCCCTCCATCTCACCTGCAGGTGCTGTGCATGCGTGTGCGCAGTTACCTGTCCATTGCTATGCCTACTGGTCAGACTGTGTGAGTTTGCATCAACCTCTACATTTGTCCTTTCCAGCATGTTCACATTTCCCCCTTTCAAGATGAAATCGCAGGATGGAGAAGTAGAGTAGAGTGGAGGAGGTTGGCAGGTACTGCAGTACTGATGGTTGCTACTTGACCTTTGTATTATTTACCCTACCATGTTGATGACTTGTTCCAATCCTTAAGCCTTTATCTATATTCTACCTGTTTGTTCCTGTTTGTTGTGAGGTGACATCCATACTTACATACAGTTTGTCTACGTGTGAAAGCATGGATGCAGCATAGGTTTGTGAAGGGACATTGAAGCCAGATGTTCAGTTTCACGTTGGTTGCCATGGTGAAAACCAAGCCGACAGTCACAGGAAAAAGCATAGACCAGCGGGCACCTAACAATCAAACGCGTCCCTACACATACCCTTTATAAAGCTTTCAATCACTCTTTTATTCAACGACAATTGTCAATATCAAGCACATGGCTTGCATTAGAGGAAACAAATAGCTACTGGGATTGTGTGCTTGCAAACTTAAACTGTGTTTTTTACTGTGATAAGATGACATGTTTTACCAGTGAGTGCTGTTGACAAGAACTTGAATGTGCATCTGTCCTCCACACTCTGTGGACCAGCGTGGATTAGTATGCATGGAATATTCTGTGTCACAATACATCTCCACTTGTATACGTCTTTTCACTTTGAACGTCTTAACTGCACATTGGGCAGCAAAGCATCTCATGTAAATTAATCCGAACATGTGACCTTGTAGAAATGTTACCTCACAAAACAAAACATACCCACCGCTTGGTGAATTCAACAATCAAGCTCGCCTTTTTAATATATGCATAATCTGTATCCTATGTGTTATGTGTGTTATTTGTATCCATATCTTAAACTACATTATGGGCAAAACTGCAATATGGCCACATTACATAAGAATGATGTAAGACAGCACGTGTGCGTGCCCCACACACACACACACACACACACACACGCTAGCATCATAAGCGTGCATGCACACACACACACACACACACACACACACACACACACACACACAAACACATACACACACACAGATGCGCTACCATCATAAGCGTGCATGCGTGCACACACACAAACACACACACACACACACACACAGATGTGCTAGCATCATAATCATGCACGCACACACACACTCCTCTTTCTGGCTCATTGACCCTGTGAGCGGTTACGTGATCGTCTGCTGAGCCGTGTACAAAAAGCTGTCCGGCGTGACCTTGTCGCCGTGGTAACAGACCTAACTCTTACGCTTGTACATGCACCGTGTCGTGTGATTATCACTCCTTTCACGGCTCTAGTCTCACTGACTGAGTCGTAGTAATCCTGTGGATTACCACAACTAATTCACCCCCCACCCCACCCCAAGAAATCCCCCCCCCCCTCTGTGTGTGTGTGTGTGTGTGGGTGGGTGGGTGTGTGTGTGTTACTAGTCCCATGCAGGATTTGCCAACGGTAGCTAGACACGGCATAATAGAAGCAAAGTAGTAGTAGTAGCAGTAAATATTCGTAGTAGCAGTAGCAGTCTTTTGAATTAAACAAGTGATAATAAACTATAGCCTTCTTTATATCATTCTCTGTTGAGTGGATATGTCTTCCATCTAAAAGCTAATGTCTAAAAAAAACTATAAAAAACGATAAAAAACTATATAAAAATGATCAGAAGTGAACAAGGCCATTTACTCCACTTTACTAAACACTGGAGAACGAAGGACGGTAGATAACATGGAAGCCGAACTCAGTGGCGATGTAAGACTAAAAAAAGCTTTTTCTACTTCTAAGGTTTTGTGAAGGGGTAAACAAATGTGGTAGCGGTAGAAATTTCAATAATGATAAAACATGTGGTGACATCTGCCACGTTCTACTATGTTACTATTTGAATGTTACAATCGAGTCATTTAGCGGCCGCTTTGATCCAAAGAGACTTACGGTGCATTCAGGTAAGGAGCAGGTAGGGGTTAGGGATGTCTACAGAGGGGATCAAACCCAGAACCATTCGGCTGGGAGTCAAACACACTAACCACGAAAGCACTACACTGCTTTTGACGGCATTGCGTGCATGTGTTTGTGAGGGTGGATGTGGTGCTGATGATTAGTCTAATAACATGTTTGTCCACCCTCTGAGCTGACTCCATCTTTCCAATACATTCCTCTAAAAATATTTTGCTTGTTTTATTACTATGGTTAGGACTAGAGGCGCTACACTTGCTTGAGTTCATATGTGGCTTGTTTGGATCAGATTCCATAATACTTCAAATTAAAAAAAGTATTACATTATAATGAGGGCCTTCATAGTGTGTATAGTAACGCATCATTAAAGAAGTTATTAATCAAGCCAGATATCAAAGTTAGTTTTTATTGCTTTCAGTGATTAATTTATCACCATTTTTATTAGTCTGCAGTAATTATATAATCATATTTATGCATCCAAGTACACTAGTATTTATGAGTGGCTGTGACCTAGCGAGCCTATGCCTGCATTAAAACAAGCTGATTCACAGTGTGTCCATGCAATGGGGAAGCAGCCCTCTGGGGGCCCTCAATAACAAAGCAAAGGCGCAACGAAGACAAACTAACTCTCGTTTGTCAAACAAACGTTTACCCCCACCCATAGAGGGAGGACAAAGTGCAAGGAAAAAACACATTAGGAAGTATACTTTGAATATTGCAGAGACCGAATGCAATTTTTCCACGGGCCTTACAAAATAAAGAGGGTTTTTCTACTGCAAACGGATGACTTCAGACGCGATTAAGGGGCTGCATACGTTAACGTGTGTGGAATATCAGCCCCGAAGGTGCGGTACTGCGTAGCACGAGACCGTCTCACATGGTTAGGGGCCCAGGAGGAGTGCAGGGTATAAACTGACCCCGACATCTAGTCACCGTGAAAGTGCAGATTCAAAGGAGCACATGATGCAAATATCCACTCACGCATACGAGAGCACGTACAGAAGACACACACACACACACACACACACACACACATGCTGTTCAGCGCTGGTGGGCACTACAAGTCATGCATGCATCAGGTGATCGCATGTTGCGTGCCCTACCTTCCAGTCTAAAAATAAATACAATTATTACATTAGGCTCCGACATTCGTCTTCATAATCTCTCTCTCGCTCTCTCTCGCTCTCTCTCTCTCACTCTCTCTCACTCTCTCTCTCTCTCTCTCTCTCTCTCTCACCCTCTCTCTCCCTCACCCTCTCTCTCCCTCTCTCTCACCCTCTCTCTCCCTCACCCTCTCTCTCTCTCCCCAATAGCAGCAAATCTGCAATAGCAGCAGAACCAGACGTGTTGTGCAGTTTGTCTTGCGACGGGTTCACAGTATGGGACCGTCAGTGAATGTCCATGTTGTAATGCTCATGGGAAAAGCTAAAACAAACCGAAAATGTCAAAGACAAATACAAAAAAACAACACAAATATTTCACGTTACAAAATTTCATACGCCAAATGTTATAAAGAAATGTTAATAGAAAGGTTATCCACTACCCTGACAGGAGACAGGAAGTGGCCAGGAGTGGTGTGTGTGTGTGTGTGTGTGTGTGTGTCTGTATCTGATTATGTGAGGCTGTTTCCTGACAGACACTCTTAAAAAAGCATCTTGCCAGCTTTGTGCATCGCTCCTTCCTGACTGGCAGACTGGCTCTGTTGGAACCGGACACCACCGCCACCACACGTCTTTGTGTAGCTGAGGTTGTGTGTATACGTGTGTGGTCGTGTACAGCGGTGGTCCTGGTGTGTGTGTATTTGTACCACTGCATCGGTGTGTTAAAGTAGTGTGTGTGTCTTTCTTGTGTGTGTATGTTACTGTCTCTCAGGTGTGTGACTGGCTGTGTGTGTGTGTGTGTGTGTGTGACTGGCTTTGTGTGTGTGTGTGCGTGCCTGCGTGCGTGTGGGAGGCACTGCTTAGAAAACCTGATCACAATCTTAGAACTGTCAGTCAGGAACAAGGCAGAAATACTGTGGGAACGACGAAAATATAGATGGAGCTACATTTATATTTACTACATATGTGCAATACAGTACAAAAACGGGCCAACATTCTTGGTATTTTAATTCATGAATAGGCTTCACTTTCTAAAATTAATGAGTCATTAATGAATTCTACTACTCTTGAGCTTCTTGATAAGAGGTAACAATTCATTTTCTAATGCAACCCTAGGGTATCATGAACAATATACTAGTCCTGCACCAACAGATGCACCAATAGTGATACTGATATCCTAAACTAACTAATATACTAGGGATGTCCCGATCTCATTTTTTAGCTCCCGATCCGATTCCGATATTTTCATATTGCTCCCGATCCGATCCCGATATTTCCCGATACTGGTTTTCCGATACAGATTTCCGATATCACTTTTTGTGTTGGCAAACAACATTTAATTTCCTGTACATTAAGAAATAGAATAATAAATAGATGCCTTTTCAGCGATGTAATGACGGGATGGCATTCCATAGCGCGGACACATTACTCTGAAGCCCCGGTCACAGAGTCTGGAAGTGTGGATTAAAAAAAATAAATAAACAGCGGTAAAAGCTAGCGTGTGTGTCCGGGAGAGGGCTGCTCTCCTCGGACACATTACTCTGAAGCCCCGGTGACGGTCTGGAAGTGCGGATTTAAAAAAACAAAACAGCGGTAAAAGCTAGCGTGTGTCCGAGAGGGCTGCCCTGGGGTATTTTGTGTATCACACATTGTTTTTTCTTCCAACTGGAAATGTTATTGCTGCTATTGAAACAATTGAAAATGGAACATGTTTTCCCACTCGACTCGACTACTTCCGGTAGTTTCGCTGGATTCGTGTATAGGACAACAGCGACAAACAAACGTAACAATGGAATATATATAATATAAAATATGGATCGGCCATGAAATTGAATTAGATCGGCCGATCCCGATTGACCTTAAAAACCCTGTATCGGGCCCGATCCGATCCGGGGATCGGGATCGGGACATCCCTATAATATACAACTAATAATAACAAGCAATTTCCTTGATACATTATTTCCTGTAATCAAAAGGTGTGAGGTAATGCAAGTCTGTATCTGTACTAGTTTGAGTATGATCAACAGCATAAAGTTGTACTGTTTTAAGTCATTTCCAATCCTAGTTCTATTGGTTTGACCTAAAAGAAAACATGAACCCATAGTTAAAACATTGGACAACAAAAACCGACACTAGAACCACTAGGAGTGACTACAGGACCTCTGTGAAATGAGAGAGCAACATTATGTACTCAGCAAAGCAAAGACAGATCAGCGGCACACATCCCCTTGCTCAGACTCTCAGACTCTTTTGGCACAGAACCCCCCCCCCCCCCCCCCCCCCCTAAAAAACTAAAACAATAGCGCTCCCTTATTGCGAGTGGCGTTCATTTGCATGGGACACAGCGGAAATGAGATTCCCCACAGTGATGGATGAGGCCCAGCCTCCCTCGCATTTAAAGAGACGGACCGAGAGAGGGATGGCGGGGGCGGTGGAGGGGGTACAGTGGGATACATCGGAATTGGACTTTCTCCCACAGCTCCCATGCGTTTCCCTGGATTTATCCCTTTCGCGTCCACAACTTCCTCCACCACAAGAAGCCCATCGCCGGAGCTAATGAGGTCTGAATGGGAGCGAGCGTCGCCGCTGCGGTTGTGTTACCCGAGTGACTGAGTGTGGAGATGGATGGAGATGATATTGATATGGTTGAGAATGGAAACACTTCTCTACTTCCCACACATTTGGGCTCAGCATGCATGCAGCAACACAGGTATAACTCACATGGCTGCCACACACACACACACACACACACACACACACACACTGCATTGCAAGCATTGCAAACACTACCATTTGTGTTGTTTTCTTGTGACACACGTGGACCATAGTCATTTAACCAGTAAGAATCCCTCCTCTGTGGGAAAAATACATGACGTGTTTGTGTGTTAGCCTGTTGTCATTTATGTGTTTGCATCATTCAGTCCTCATATTATGTAGGTAGATATTGGGTAGGTTTTAATACAAAAAAATATAAAATATAAAATAAGTGCAGACATGTTTGCCATGAAATAACTTCACTAATAATAATAATAATAATAATAATAATAATAATAATAATGTCACAAACTCTGGGTAGGTTTTTTTTGCTGGTAAACAAAATGAAAGCTGGTTCATGCCAGACAGCAGAGTCAGTGACAGCTGTCACTCTCACTGTGAGAAAACATGTTTCAGTCTGGTGGTCACAGACACCTACACCTGCCAGGGCTGTAGGAGTGCCCTGAGCATCACTTTTTGTTTTCAGCAAATGTGTCACCTTTTCAAGGAGCAACAAGTATATTATCCATTTAAAAAAAAAAAAAAATATATATATATATATATATAATTTTTTTTTTTAAAACATTTTTGACAATATCAGCTAGTCAGATTACCTCTAAAACACTGCTGTTGAATAGCGATGATATTATCATTGTATTGTATAATTGTAAATTGTATGATTTCATATTTCGCTTATTTTCCCCTTGTTTGAGGCAGAGGACGTAGAAAAGACCGCCAAAAGACCAGAAAACACACTGAATGTAATTGCATTATTCCTTTGTATATGACACACACACACACACACACACACACGCTAAGCTAAATGAACACAATGTTAACAAACATCAATGTGCTTACAACAAAGTGTGATGGACGCATGTCAAGACAAATAGTTGATCCGACATTAGTCGTTGATTGCATTACGGTTCAGTAGCCCTGTAAACGGTCCGCTATACAAGACGTTTTATTCAAACTGCAATCAATGAGTGTTGTCTGAGAACGGCTTGCTATGGCCATTAGCCAAACAGGACACATAATTCTCAACAACCACGTCTCTCCTCTCTATGAAAAACAAAATGACTCTCACAAATCACTTTGATTGATCTAATATTATATACAATAAATACTCATTGTGAAGTATGCCCATTGTGCAGGCTCACAACACAGTATATATATATATATATATATATATATATATATATACAGTATATATACACTCACTCACGCACCAACGCACGTTATCTATTAAATATGAGATATTCTACCCGTTAAATATTAGATACTCCTATTTCTGTTAGACACCTGGGAGTGAAGTCTCCTACATGCGACCCCACGACGAAGATCGAGTGTGCGATCGAATACTGTAGAACGAGAAGATCTAAAAAGTAAGCACACGCAGTCATGTCCATCCTAGCCTAGTATACCGTTACCGACCGCCATGTTTGTGCGGACCGGTGTCTGCCCGTTATCTGTGGTGCTAGCGCTGTGCTGATGGGAGGCCGGCAGCGCAGTTCATTCACAGCCACGTTGGATCGCTTTATAATTAGCCGCGGAGCCTAGACACTGGTTTCTGCTGACTTGCTCTTAAAGACGGATGGGCACACATGCATGCATGCACGCACGCACGCACACGCACGGACACACATTGACATAAGCTACATAGGGTACATGGGAAAATCACTAAGCAGACACACACACACACACACACACACACACGACTGGTGGCTTTATCTATCTATATTAGCTGAACCTGATGCAATAGAGAGAGAGGGGAGACAGCAGACAGCTCATGCCTGGTGGCCCGTTTGGTAGCGCAACAGCAATGAAATGCAGCAGTTACCAAAAAGGCTTTCAATGTGCAGTAATGACTTCTGTTTGAGCTTTTTTCCCCCCCCCCTCTCTCCCGCTGTAGCCTGGTGTGTGGCAACAGCTTGGGTTTTAACCAGCGTTCACCCCCCCCCCCCCCCCCCCCCCCCCCACACACACACACACACACACCACCACCACCACCATCAACCCCACCACCAGGCCATGAATCAATGCCCTTGATCTAATGAAAATAAATCAAAGGCCTCTCTGGGGAGGTTCACTGTTGGACAGACGGCGCGGTGTGTATTTACGCGTGTGCGCAGATGCGCGTGTGTTTCTCTCGTCCGTGTCCGTGCATCGTAAGTCCGTCTGGCCGTCTGGCTCAAAAATGCATTTCTCATTATTGCGACTCATATAATTTGATTGCTCAGATTTCTGCATGGATTAAAGCAGGCTAAAAAAAACAACAACTTTGTTTTCCGTGCGTTATTAAAAAGATATATTTTAAACCGATATCACATAATCCGTGCCCGCAGAAAATAAATGTCTCGCCAATGCGATTGTCTGAATGTTCTTGCTATATTTATAGACACACATATTTTTTGAACACTGCAGAGGAAAGGAGATGATACCGACGCATTGTGTGACAAGTGATGGAGAGACAGAGTGACTGAGGCAGAAAGCAAGAGAGTCCAAGGGAGAAAGGAAAAAAGAGAGCGAGCGAGAGAGAGAGGGAGACAGAGAGCGAGAGCGAGAGAGAGACAGAGAGAGACAGAGCGAGAGAGAGAGAGAGAGACAGAGAGAGACACACACAGAGAGACAGAGAGAGAGAGAGAGAGAGACAGAGAGAGAGACACACACACAGAGAGAGAGAGAGACAGAAACAGAGAGACAGAGAGAGACACACAGAGAGAGAGAGAGAGAGAGACACACAGAGAGAGAGAGAGAGAGAGAGAGAGAGAGACACAGAGAGAGAGAGAGAGACAGAGAGAGAGAGAGACCGAGAGAGAGAGAGAGAAAGAGAGAGAAAGAGAGAGAGGGTGAGTCTGCAGTTTCCCTTCTCATTAGGAGTCTCGGTGAGCCATGATGTTAAAATATATATATATATATATATTTTTTTTTCTTCCCCGAGTGTCGCTGCACACTCACCTTGGCCAAGTACACCTGGCCGGCTATAAATGGGCCAGTAGCCCAGGGCCAGCGAAGGGGACCCTAGGAGCCTTGTTGACACAGACACATCCATAAGATATGCAAATACGCTCCTAATACAGAATAACAATGAGCACAGCAAGTCAGCTCGCTGTCCACGTGGACGGCCACCTCTGAATACCTGCAGCTATACGAGACAAGCTTACCCTCCAGTGTCTACATATTAATAATGCCGTGTTATGACAGCGCGGATAGTTAAAGTGGCTGAAGTGGTTAGCTACTGTATATCCCCTTACATGCTCATATTTGTATTGACATATTTTAGCCTATACGTCCGACAGATCATCAAAACGAGACGAGACGAAAACGAGAACAAAAATCACGTGGCTATATCGACACCAAAAAGGACATAAAGTCTATTAAAACCCGCCGGAACCTAATTACACTACACATACACGCAATCGAGCCAACAGCGGGACGCGTCTTTGCAGTCCAGAACCAGCGGAGCGAGCCCGTAACTAAAAAAAGAAGAAGAAGCCGCGCCGCTGTGGCCGTATGTTAGCCGCGGGCTCGGCTCCCGTAATTGAGTGTCTGACTGTTGTTGTCGTGGGGGGGGCCGTTGTGCATTATGCAGGAGACACCGGGAGGGATCACCCCCCCCCACCCCCACCCCCCCACCCCACCGCATACCCCATACCCTATACCCTACCCTTCACCCTGCTTTTAAAAAAAAACAAACACATGCCCTGCTGGCACACAGGTGTGTGTGTGTGTGTGTGTGTGGGGGAATTATACATGAGCCTGTTTAAAGCTACGTGTCAAGGTAATACACAAGCAAGGCACCCTGGCTTTAACGGATAAAAGAAGGACCACAGGATAGGCATTATCCACGTTGTCCTTCTCCTGGAGCAGCACTTCATTACCGACCCCTCCTGGAAAGACATTACATGTTGGGCTGTGTGGGTCTCAACGTTTACCCTTTATTCACCCGGTTGTACTTCATTCTGTGAAACATAGGGCTACTTGACAAAAAGCCATCCTGCACAGTAGAAAAGGACAATTGAACCTCATACAAGACCTTGACGGCCAACATGATGTAAGCATTTCCACAGATACTTGATTCCCTCTAGTTGATTGTGAAATGCACACTCGATACTTCGACTGAACACCTTTTTCGGGGGGGGGGGACGCGCGGCATCAGCGACACGCGCCAGCGCCACGTCCCGCTCGCTCACACCGCCGCGGCTAACCGGACACAACGCACAAAGACTTCATTAAGATGAGTCAGTGTGTGGCGTAATGTAAACCATCGGTCACTCTGAGCACCGTTTAACAGCTCGGACCGTAAACCCTCACCGTCTCCCCCCGCGCAAAAAAAAATTAAAAGCGCGCACTTTCAAGGAGACGTATGGCGGCGTCCGAGGAATCAATCAGATGCTGTTACAGTGCTAGGTGGTAATGCGTGTCCACTGCTGCTGCAGCCTTGCTGAGCGTGGGGATGGGCGGGGGGGGGGGGGGGCTGTCCTTTTGCCCGGCTAAGCACTTTGTGGACTGTAGCACCGCTTGGTAATTGACCAGACTTGCTCGTTAGATGTCTCCAAGCCCCTAATGAACAGCTCTTGTTAACGACTTTTTTCTTCCTTTTGTGTGCGTGTGTGTGTGTGTGTGTGTGCATGCGTGTGCGAGTGTGTGTGTGTGCATGTGTGTGTGTGCATGTGCACTCGCTTGCATGTGTGTGTGTGCGAGTGGGTGCGCGTGTGTGTGTGTGTGCATGTGTGTGCGTGCGTGTGTGTGTGCGTGCGGGTACACGTGTGTTTCGTGGTGTGTAAGGGAATCACATGAATAAAACATTGTTTTGAGAAGAAAAGGCAAGGTCATTTACCGTCTTCCATATTTTCCTTCCTTCATTGTTTCTTTGCGTTTGTTTCACGCGGCGCAGGAGTCATTGTGTGGCAATGACAACTGACCTCGAAACCGTATCCACTGACTGGTCACAAAGTCACTTTATTCTACTCCTGCAGCTAGAATGTGTCGGCCAACACATTCTTTGATTGATTTGGTGTGTATTTTAAACAGCATTAGCACGTGTTTTTCCAATATCACTGCATGTGGCATTCTGTAGTTATTTATTTACTACAGATCATTTACTTTATGGAGCGCTGAAAAGCTTTGCTTAGCTTTTTCTTCTGCTGTGGAAACCACCCAGTATAGCATAGCAGCATATAGCATACCACTGGTCCTCTGTGGATTGGATGTCAAGCCCGAAGCACGCGGCCATGTACGGACAGACGCAAAATGTTTTAATTTTCGTGCCCAAAATAGACTTGAGTCCTATTCAAAGCGAGCAAAAAAACAAAATACAGCCCTGCTACATTCACACTTGCGGTGCTTTGCTTCGTTAAAAATGATGATCCCATTTCTGTTTTGGGCCCCGCTACAAATATGAACCCAAAATCGCTCTCCGTGTGCGTTGGGCTTAAGAAGGAATCCAGCACCGTCGTCCTGTGAGATGTAATCCTACCATAGACGGGGCAGCTCTTGCGGGAGATCTGCGAGACTCTGGTGCGACTTTGACATTGACCTTGGGGTAGAAAATATGTCGCTAATCCATCGCGAGATCAATATCAACTGTGTATGTGATGTGCAAGCCCATGGCTTTTGTCACTTTCACCACGTCCCTTGGTCTCGCCTCGGTCTGTTTAAGAAATCTCTCGTACGAACCGGAATGACAGATTCACCATTTTCGAGCTCAGTGTAGAAGTGGCAGAAGTATCGACGCGCCGCGAGGAGAAATATGGATCGCCGATGGCTCGCCGGCTTGGATTTCTACTTAAGATGTATGTGACACCTCGCTTGAGTCAGAGGTCCCCGTACAGAATCGTAAACTCAATATTAGGGGGCGAGAAATGCCTCCGATCCGGCACAACCCGAATGCCGAAGTGTGTGTGTGTGTGTGTGTGTGTGTGACCGTTTCGCACTCATTATGGGTGTGCCATTTTTTATTGACATTTGTTTGTTAAGTGCTAAATGTATGCACCTCAACCATGTCTTATCATATGGGCAATAAAGTGTTCTGAAACTGAATGGGTTATTAAGTGGGTTTAGTGTTGGTTCAAGTGTGGTGCATGACTGCACGTTTCTATGGTGTGAACACACACACACACACACACACACACACATAAAAGTCAGACTAAAGAACAAGGTTAAACCCTCGAATGCCTACCTAAGCGGCATTAGGTATTACCAGAAGGTAATAGCTAAAACTGAACATTCATTTTCTTTCAGGTTCCTATCGTTACCATTTGATCTTTTCATCTATTTTGAATCTTACCATTGCTAAGTGTAGGCTATACCCAAACAACCAGTTTCTAGCACAATACAAAATACCAACAGAATCTTTTCTGACATCTGAAGCGTTGATTGGCCGAGGAAAATTGATAAGAAAAGGGACATCCAACCAAATATTGATTGAAGGACCGTAGCCACAATTAAATTACATCTGAAAAAGTCATGGAAATATTACACACACACAATCATGGTTCAAACATACTTGTACCTCTCTAGCTACACTTCACTTAACGTGATCCCATGTTTGCGATCATGTTCCTATACTAACCCACTGTTTGTATATCATTCTGTGAGAGCGTTTGTTAAACTCAGGGATTAAACCATGAAATGGGAAATGGGATTTGAAGGGGTAATTGAACCTGTGTGTCCAAAACAAATATATAGTCTTCCTTGACATAAGAGGGATTGGTTGGAGATAAGCTGGGCCCACCATTAGATTATCTGTGAGAACATTTTTCAAGTTGACTGCCCTTTCCCTTTGTATTCGACAATGTAGATTTAGAAGGGCATCTCTTCCCTGATTGGTTTGGGGAACCCATCTTGCCTGTCAATCACACGCACACACACACACACACACACACACACACACACACACACACACACACACACACACACACACACACACACACACACACACACACACACACACACACACACACTGTTATCAGGAGGGGGGCATAGCTGCGGGCATAGCCATGAGCATATCCCTGAGTCGTGGTCGACCGGTATGGGTTTATCAATGGCCGATGCCGATATCATGTTGTTGTTTTGTGCAAAAAATACAATTTAATAATAATAATAATAATAATAATAATAATAATAATAATGAGACACACAATTGCTGAAATTAAATTAACATGTATTTACCAAATGAAATTGTCTCCATTGTCTGTCTGCAGTGCACTTATTTTAAATTTAAAAAATGTATCAACTAAATAAATGTCAACACAGGTAATCAAAAAAACTAAACTTTGTAAGAACAAATGATGTGGAGTGTGTGTGGTTGACAGCTATATAACACTTGGCCTGATTGGACTCTGGGTCTGGGTGCATGAGAGCAATCATGGCACCCAGGATAAACCAGCTATCACCACACACACTCAGGAGAGAGAGCCACTGTCATGGCAGCACGTTACATCTGCTCGGTGTATACCATCTTGCCATCTCCAACAAATGCAATAAGTGTCCTGTGTCCCGAGGGCCCCAGCAAAAGTCACTAGGGTGGTGTGTGGGAGGAGCAACTGCCACAAATGAAAAGTTTAAAAAAAGTTTTAATGCACTTAGGGACTGTACGATATTTACCGGGGGGGGAGGGCCGGTCGTCAGGGGGGGAGGGCCTAGGATAATTTTTTTAAGCCTTAGGGGAGGGCCCAGGAGAATATTTTTGGCCTGGGGGGAGGGCCGAGGAAAATTATTTTATGGGGGGGCAATCGTCATGACTCATGCCGAGTTCGATGTTTAAATGAAAGATAGGATAGCCTGTAAGGAAGTGAACGTCTCCTTTACCATAACCATAACCCTTTTTGGAGTGAATTGTTTCACAGTAGACTGCGGACGCTGTAGACTCTGCTCTGCGAGCGGACGCTGTAGACTCTGCTCGTCTCTTACCACCGCGAACGGGTTTATGAGACCCCAGATCGTTTCACACAGACGCGGGAGGGTACCTTTGGCGTCAGTATCCAGGGCTTAATTTGGGCCGGAACACGCCGGAATATGTTCCGGCACCTCCAACGGTGGATCCGGCACCTTTTTTATTTTTTTATTCCCCCCCCCCCCGCCGTCAGTGGTTACGATCGCGCAACCCCGTCATCAGTCCGCGGTCCCCCCCCCCCCCCCCTCCCGTTGACAATCACGAACACCCCCCCCCCCACCCACCCCCGGGCGTGACAAATCGTCGGTAGGCCTATATTACGAGTTGGGATGAGAACGGGTTGTCTGCCGAAACCGTCAAGTCTAAATCATGCGATAGGCGCGCACGATGACATCCTCACAGCATGCACACGGGCTGTGTGTGGACTCGGGTCTGCGGCTGAGTCCGCGGCCGGGTCCGCGGGTCCGGTGCTGGGTCCGCGGCTGGCGGGTCCGGTGCTCCCCCCCCCCCCCCCCCCCGTTGACAATCGCGCCGAATGTAGAGCATATTGTAATGCAGCGTTGAATGGATGAATAGCTTACATAAGGGTCCCCAGCACTTTTCAAACCACACTCAAGCTTATGGTTATTGTCCCCACCACTTCTAAAACCAAACTGACGCCACTGACCACATAGACCAAGAATCGCAGGGTGATCATTAGTCGCTCTTAGTCACAGTAGTTTGTGTTTTGTCTTATAATAGCCTATAAGGTACAATGTCATCAGCCAAGTTGTGAAATTATTGGGGGAGTCTCGTAACATTGATAAAAGCAGGCTTGTCCCCATTCTCAAGTTCAAGGCACAGCGTGGCATAAACCCCTGCTCTTGCTGCGTGTGTACCCGTGTGTGTGTATGTGTGCTTATGTGGCCGTTTTAACCTTGTAAACGTCATTTTCCGACCAATTTTATTTGATTCACGTAGCGGGGAGGGCCTAGGAGAATTTTTTTGAGCCGGGGGGAGGGCCCCGGAAAAAAAAAAATTACCAGGGGGGAGGGCCAGGCAGAACAATTTTAACCCGATCGTCTGGCGACCGGCCCTCCCCCCCCGCTAAATATCGTACAGTCCCTTAACACCATTCATCAGCAGATAGCAGCATCTTCTGGGGGTAGAAAATCAGAAATAACTTCTCAGAATTCTTCAGAAAAAATAACTAAGATAACAGCTACTGTGCATCTCTGTGCGTTTCATCTATATTATTTATCACCTGTGTGCAATATCTATGGATTGAGCAAGGCTGCCTTTCTTCTGACATCACTTCCGTTCCATTTCCATGGAAACGGACACTTTATCTCTATGCTCTGTGGTCGCACCTTACGATACTATCTAAATACGCAAAGGGGAATCTGCACATTATTCATTACATTTAAGCTGTTGCAGCGTTATATCACATTATTTCGGGTGCCTGCCCTAATAGTAATGATCTATTGATAGGAGGACGGGGTTTATCTCATGTAATTTCAAGCTCTTTGACTCCATTGTATAATGCGTAGCTGCCACACATATGGCCAATCAGCAACACAGCCTTTGATTTTTCAACAATTCTGCAACACAGCCTCTGATTGGTCGACGAAGGCATTATGGCTGCCAGAGCACAACTTGCTATTTTTCAATTCAATTCAATTTTATTTATAAAGCGCATTTCATGCACAAGGCAGACTCAATGTGCTTCACAAGAGGTATACATAGTTACAGTAAAAACAGTTATAGCTGTGTGCATAGCCGTGAGCATAACAGGAAGCAGAGCATCCATACCCATGAACATACTTGTGAGCCATGCTCTAGTCTGGAGCAGAGTTGTAAGCATAGCTGTAAGCATAGCCTGTGTCTATATATGTGCGTGTGTGTGTGTGTGTATTTTTATATATATATATATATATATATATATATATATATATATATATATATATATATATATATACCTGTATATGTGTGTGTGTGTGTGTGTGTGTGTGTACACACAAGTATTTCTGCACTCGTGGTTCCTATGTGTATTTGTTTGACATATGACAGCGAGGGGTCGACCGGTGACTTAACCTCAATGGGGCCCTCCGGGGCTTCAACGTGTCATCCCGCCTCCTCTTGAGACCCTCACAGTGGGACATCCAGCATCACACCACAGCAGGACATCACGCATAACAAGATGCCCGTCTCTCAGGCATCATCGTCCGCGATTAGATGCCTCCTATAAAATGGGTAGTTCCGGTCCTTGATTCTGATTGGCTCGAAGGCGTAAAATACTCACACACCTCTGACCGCATTACAATTCATTTTTTGTATTAATGCGCCTGTATGCTAAAGCCTGTATGCTGGCCTGTGTTGCTTGGAAACCATTTTTTTGAGGAACTATATTACTATATTATTGGTGGAAGAATGATGATTTTTTTTCAATAAATGATCACATTTTATGTTGCTGTGTGTTTTGTAAAATCTTACTAGGTAGTCTATAGTAACCGTTTTAGTCACCGTTTAAAAGAGAATAATTAGAGAATACAAAAAATATAAATGTCTATGGCGCATGGACATCAGTCTTGTAGTCTTCATGTCCACGCCGTTATTAAAGCAATAACCTAACGACAGTAAACATATGGTGATCTATAGTGGGAAGGATCTGGTCTGTGTTGATTAGTAGGTATGTGCAGCATTATATATTATTATTTATTTATTTTATATGGTGTTTTTTCAAAATTGCTTCATTAATGTCTTGTTTAAAAAGAGTTGCCAATTACTGGTTTAGGAAAATTAAAGTCCTGCTGCTTTTCTCTCCTTCCATGCACTGAAGCATAGATTAATCCTTATTTACAACTCTGGCAAGTGATAATTAACAAATCCAGATTGTTGACTAAAAATACCGCTGAGGCCTCTCGGGGCCGGGTGTGTCACCTCCGCTGCTGTAAATGCAATGTAAAGCAGAGCGTGATACCGAGCTAAGTGAGACTTGCACACAAACCAAACACAAAGCTTTACTTGTAGAGATTTTCTGATGTGCTCCTGATCCGACCACTATGTACGACCACAACACGACATGACCAACTCCACTAACAGCGTGCCAATTAAAGAACCAGAAATGAGCCTAAAATCTAATTTGTCCAATACAGAGGCAGGGGCAGTCAACTTGAAAGATATTCAAACAGAGAAGCCCAGCTCATCTACAACCAATCCCTCTTATGTCAAGGAAGACCATACATTTGTTTTGGACACACAGGTTCAATTACCCCTTCAATTCCCATTTCATGGTTTAATCCCTGAGTTTAACAAACCTACACGCTCTCACAGAATGATGTACAAACAGTGGGTTAGTAAAGTAACATGATCCCAGACATGGGATCACGTGGGATCTCTCCATCCATACACTACTGTAAACCAGTTTAATGATTTCTTAGTTACAACTCTGGCAAGTGATAATTAGTAAATCAAATCCAAAGCTAACACATAATATTTCACACACACACACACACACACACACACACACACACACACACACACACACACACACACACTAAATAAGACACCATCACATCTCTATCTTACTTATACCTCTCCCTATCACTCTCCAATAGGGCACAGGCTGTCTCCAGAATGGCACATTTACAGAGGCCCCTGGCCAAACCTGGGTTACGTTGCGTTACTGCTCTATTGATTTGTCAACCCCTTGGCAACTGTGGCCCATAAATTCCCCCATTAACTGCGCTGTGCCCGTTTGCTCTCTGGGTCACTACCAACAGAGCTAGACGCACACAACACAATGTTTTACTTGTGGCGGTTTTCTATCGTTTTCTATTCTTCTGATCCGACCACAATGTCCCAGCGGTCACAACGCGACACGGCAAATTCCTCGAGCCGGTGAACAACTAAAACCACTAATGCAACCTAGATTCTGTGCTAAGAAACGACCAATTGCTGGTGAAGGAAGATCTTCTGACCTTACGGCTCGTCAATATAGGGTATTGGAATGAACAATTATAGCTGGCAAAAAAGCTAATTTCATCGTACTGGATGCACACACACACACACACACACACTAACTGGTGTTAATCTTCTGATGCTCCCTGCCCATTAAAAGTTAACATGGGCGCCTGACCCCGCGACCGCCTTCCCCTATATCTCCTCTTCCTCTCACTCTCTATAGATCTGTTCCCTCCCTGTTCGTCTCTCCCCTTGTCATTCCCGTCTCTCATTTCTCCGCGGCGACGGTGGCGTGGCTGAGTTATGATGTGGCGTTAACCCCTGGAACCTTTAACACGCCACGGGTCACGGCTAGAGGGGAGAAATACTACCCGGGGCAAGGATGAGCACATGACGTCATCCACACACACACACACACACACACACACACACAAAACGTCATCCTCTAAACATACACACACACACAGACCTTTTCCCAGCACGTGGCCTACAACGTGTCAACACCCCCCGCGGGATGGAGCTGGACCGGCTCTGACACACTCAGGGGACGGACTTCGCTACAGAACCTTCTTCACACACACACACACACACACACACACACACACACACACACACACACACACACACACACACACACACACACACACACACACACACACACACACACACACACCCTTTCTTCTGTATGTTCAGGGTATGTTTCCCTCATGTTTTGAAACATCAACAATTCAACCGTCCACAATCCTCATGACCTGATCTCAAATTGCAGAGCTAGAGGAGGCAGGTGATGTGTTTTTGTAGATAAACCCAGAAAACCAAAATAAACACAAACAACTCCAACAAACAAAACAGCCAAACTGAGCAGAAATTAAGTATGCCAAAGCTGAGTCGACAACACAACCACAATATCACTTTTTAACTGAACACTATGAAACAACAAACTTGCATATATATATATATATATATATATATATATATATATATATATATATACATACATATATATATATATATATACATACAGTATATATATATAAATACACACTCAAAGAAGCTTCACAGAGTGAACACGCATGAAGTTCACCTTCATGTGTGTCTCTGAAGAGATCACAGCCTGGAGTATCAATGTTTCCATGGATATCCCCATCACTGTATTCACGTTCTACTGCTGCCTAAAGGACTGCTTTATATATAACGCTAACTAATGATCACGGGTATTTGAAAGTAATGGGACCATTTGCATTATTGATCCACCTGGCCTATAACCTTTCAGCTTAATGTTGAACATTGACCACTGCTGATGTTTGAAGAGGCATTCTTATACAAGCTGCCGGTTGGAGGATGAGGATTTGACACATGTGGCAAGTAAACGTACTGCACTCTCTGGTCTGTGCAATTCATAAATATAAATATATAGATATAGATATCTTATTATGGAACTGAACATATCAATCTCGTCCCGATTGTACACATGCTGAATACAACTAATCTTTGCTGATGAGATGCTTCACACAGGGTCAAAAAGGCATCGGTAACCTACCTAGCAACAGGGTGTCATGGATGGCCAACTAAGAAAAAAAGCAATCCTAACTAATTGTTCGAAATGGGCTAAAGGTACAGGGTTGTTAAATTAATATCCTTTCTAACCATAACCAGATCAGCAATTTCATGCCCCTCCATAGCCATTAATAATCTAAATGGTCCAAGCCTAACATTAAAGAGATTAATGCTCCCTTGTCTAACCATAAACATTTATAGTCTAAATGGCAGGCAGGGACATTATAACTATGAAAGTGATGGGTACTACCTAGTATAGGATCGGTACCTTTCCTAGTACGGTCAAAAGATGGGAAACTGTATATTTTGCTTACTTTAAGAATATGGCACTGAACACTGATGTAAAATAAAAAGGGTCTACAATGCATTATCCAAATAAAGTGTAGCCCACGTGTCTTCAGTTCTACATTTGAGTTTAATTGGAATAAACTAGCTCGTCGCCATCTGACGCAACATGGCTCGAGTGGGCTAGTGTTTAGGGTCAAAGGTCACAACGGGTCACTGTTGTGTATTGATCCCCGCCGGACACGCTGAGTCGCTACAGTGATTTATAGGTTGAGATAATGAGGTGGAGACAGAGTGTGAGTTGTCAATATTTAATGAACACTTTAAATATGTGTTCCCAACGTGTGACATGACATCATAACCTGCCTCATGGTACAGGTTAAGTGTCAACGTTTAAGATTTTAATGTTCGTATTGCATGGCGAGTGAGGGAATAGGCCGTGTATCACTTTGTGTAATGATGTCGTTAAATATAGGCTGTGGGAGTTTTGTGCACAGATGGTAAGTTAAAGAGAACTTTTTCATGACGCATGGGGATGATTTAAAGCATTTGAAATGTACACATTTTGTACCATTAAAATATAATGAAGCTGGTCAGATTGGAACTGACAGATGTTTTTGTTTCAGTTATTATCTAGTAAAATAATAGGATACACCCATTCCCTGTCCACCTCCCAGAAAAAAAAACAAAAAAACTTTAGCAATCAAGCCGAATGAAATCAGTTGAAAGTGTGGACGCAATCAATAACCAAGACTGGGGACTGAAGACGCGGCTCATCAAGCCTTCTGGTTGGGTCCGTTTCAAGGAACAGGACACTGCTGTCAGGTAAGTAGTAAGGTACCGTCAGTTAGCCGCGGTGCACAAGGTACCGTCGGGGCCTGAGCATAGCGCTTCCTGAGCACTGAACACCAAATCGATAAAAATAATTAGGATGAAGGGACACTTGTTTGATCCAAGACTACAGTATACAGCAGGAGAGACGACCGCTGCACAACATATCACTACATTTTCAAACACTTTTGCGTAAGTAAGTCATACAAAATGTCATACAATATGAAATAACAGCCAGTTGCGGTGGAGGATTTTGGCACCTGTCAGAAGTGTGCTGCTTACATCACACAAAACAACAGCAAATACTCTCTCCACAGCACTTTACAGGCTGGTAAGTGTACCTTCATTCCCCTCTCTAAAGAGGGAATAACAGCCAGCTGTGTTCGGAGCCAACTGTCAAGCAAGGGGAGCAATGGTCCGTTTCCATGGAGATATCGTATATCACCTTTCCGTCGGAGAACCTGAGAGGCGCTCTGGCTATACCGTCTAAAGGGCAGTAAAGGTTGCTTAAAGGGATTTTACACAACAGCTTTGTTCGGCCATTGCTCAGACAACTGTGAAGGGGAAATCACAAACGCCTCTCTATGTCTAGTATAGATTTAACAGTGAACTGGCTGGGAAACTTTATTTTGTATGTGTGTGTGTGACTGTGTGTGTGTCTTTTGTGTGTGAGGTTAATCGCATGCAGACACAGAAAAGTCAAAATTCTTCTTTTTTTTGTCCATGAGAGCCAGAGATAAGAGACATGTGTGTAAACTGTGTGTAAACTAGATATTGCTTGTTTTTCGTCTGTTTACATTATAAAAAAACAAATTATCTTGATTAAAGTTTAGAATGATGCAAGTAGATATCATTGCTCTGAAACCTATATAACCCTGTGTGTATCTCAATGCAATTCCTATGATTATCATTTGATTGTGAGACGTTTCTCAACAAACTAAATGAGCTTATTTTCACTTTAGCCATAAGTGGACATTAATCATTTTTTATCTAAAACTCCCACAGCAAAAAAACAAAACAACCAATGCTTAATAGAAGCTTTAATCTGGATTTAAACTTGATTCTAAGTAACTTTTGATAAGGAAATGAAAGTTTAATTTACAATATAAATAAAAAATGAGTATATAAACATGAAAACCCGTCCATACATTATTTAATGGTCCGTGGGGTTTCACTGCCAGAAGCTCATTTGGTTTGGTATCACCACTAAATTCCCATATCAAGCTACAAACAGTGTTCCTATTTGCATCACTTGCCCGCAGATGAAGCCAGTTTGTTTCCAAATCATAGATTAAAACGAGATGCATATAAATACATTTTTGATATAAAACCAAGGCCAAAAACTCAACACGTTACTTGGTTGTTTCATAAAGAAACAACCTCTGCTAACTAAGTTACATGTAATACAAGTAAAGAAATAGCAAGTATTTAAGTCCCATAATGCAACACTTCAATGGCATTTTGGTCCCCACAAAGGTCAAGTGGAAGCCGCTGAACACAAGAGGAAAAATGATATCCGCTTAAATGTAGTTTTTAAAAGCAGGTACAAGACAAGAAGGTGAGAAAATGAGCTAGCGAGAGAGTGAGCGATGGAGAGAGAGTGGCGGGGGGTTTGCTCCCCAAACTGTGAAACAGGAAAGACTGAGAGACCGAGGAAGTGTGAGAAAACAATGCATGTGCAAGGGAGAGAGTGAGAGTCAGAGAGAGAGAGAGAGAGAGCAGCAGATGATGGAGAGAGAGAAGAGAGAGAGAGACAGCAGCAGATGAAAGAGAGCGAGAAGAGAGAGAGAGAAAGCAGCAGATGATAGAGAGAGAGAGAGAGAGAGAGAGAGAGAGAGAGAGAGAGAGAGAGAGAGCAGCAACGGTAGATGATGGAGTGCCCCTGAAGAAAGTGTGGGAGCGGGGGATGAAAGCGAGGCAGAGAGAAAGAGAGATATACGTGTAACAGTTTGAGATGCGAAGAGCGAGACCAGGAGGAGAGGTGTGAGATAAAGAGAGAGACAGAGAGAGAGAGAGCGAGCGAGAGAGAGAGGAGTAAAAGGTGTCGCTGCCGACGGCATTGATGAGGGTGTTAAATTAAGACAACCTAATCTTACAAGGAAAGGAATACATACAATGCTATATAATCAGAACATACTTGGTCTTGTGCACTTGTTTCAAGTGTTCTTGTTTTAATTATAAAGTCAATTAAAGTACTAGTATGGACAATGGCCCGCACTAGTATACTAGAATATACTGTACATGTTCCTAACAACCAACAGTCAGAGAATGAGCTTATAACTTCCAGTATTGCCTGTGGTCCCTTAACTGACTGCTGATAATTTAAATGTGTTTTCTAAAGACACTATTATGAGAAAAAGCATTATCTGATATGTCCCAGCATCTCATATTGAGCAGAGACAGGGAAGGGGGGAGAGAGAAGAAAGAGTGATTTGGTCAATTGGTGGCAGGCAGAGGCGCAATGGTGGTCATAAGTCAAACCCCCAGGGTTAATATCTCTCTCTCTCTCTCTCTCTCTCTCTCTCTCTCTCTCTCTCTCTCTTCAAATCTGCTGGCTTTTCATCATACCGAAATAGGCAGAAGACCACCCCTAACAACAGAACTGCCAAATAAAAAAATGGAATTAAAATACAGCAATGATTTGTTCTGCTTGTGAAGCGTTATTACGACCGTCATTGGAAAGTACCCAAATAAGTGGCTGAAAGACGGCCACCAGTGGGTCCTGAGAGCGCCAGAGTGGAGTATCGTGGAAAGATGATTTCCCCAAACTATCTAGGGTTGGATATCCAATCATTTTCATGAAGAGAAAAGCATTCCTATCAAGTATTGATATTATTTGAATCTAACAAAAATCCCCCAAAAAATGATTTTCACAGGATTTCCTGTAACACGGTTTTCCACAATATTACAATATTGCTAGAAGCGGTAGAGTAGTAATAATGCACCATGTGCTTGTAGCACACACACACTTACATGCATAAATGTCAGTGTAAAGCACATAAAGATTGCTGTCCTATATATTATTGTCAGGTCTAAGCAGCTGGCAGACACTATGGGACTGTGGTAAATAATTGAAGTCCTCTGATGATAGCTGGGATCCTAATGGTCCCCGAGATGACAGTTTAAAGCTGAAGCAGTTATATATATGTGTGTGTGTGTGTGTGTGTGTGTGTGTGTGTGTGTTTGGCTGAGACACATGAAAAGGTAACCAAGATAACCAAGGCAAACAGCTTATGCAGCACATCTGAAGGTTAGCGTTAGAGATATATCGTTGTGTGTGTGTGTGTGTGTGTGCGTTCTGAATATATGCGTTAGCATGAATACTTGTTTAGAAATGTATTCAAGCTGCAATTGTGTGTGTGTGTGCGTGCGTGTGCTTGTGCGTGTGCGGTCTAGGTAGAGAGAGTGCGGGAATCACTTTGATATAGAGTTGTAAGTGGTCTGACATTATACCCGGCAATCTTCCCTAATGGAAAATGACATTGGTTGGTTACTGAGTTCAATTCCTTCGCCGGGGCCCCTAACTAGCCGAGCGCGCCTGGTATTGATCCCACGGAGCCGACGCGGCCGTTTTCCTCAAAGCCCGGACTCCGCTGGAAATGAAGCAGGTGACACCTTGAAGACGAGCACATGACGCTCCGAGGTTCACGTCGGGTACTTAAAAGAGGACCTAAAAACCTGGGACTTAAAAGAGGACCCTTCAGTGGGACGTAAAGCAGGCAGGGACTCGGTGTGTCAGCTGAGACAAAAGGCTCATGAATTGTTAATTAAATGAATTGTTGTTAGTTAAGTTTTACAATTATTTGTTTCGTGTATTCTTGTTTTCTGCTGGCACATCGCACTGGCGGTTATTGACATCTACATTTCATCCAACTAGTGACGCACAGCAAGAGAGCAATGTGGCTTTCCGTCTGGTTGGCGGTGCGCAGCTCTGTCTGAACGTTGTTTGTCCGTTAGTTTTTTGCCAGTGTAAAGTGGCAGAGCAAGACTGTGACTGAATGACTGGTAGGACGGGAACAAACGGAAAGACCAGGATGCAATTCCCTGCTGGTTGCACACAGCTTGCCAATGGCTTTTGGGTGGCCTCTCATCCCCAACAATGGTGTGACTTGGAGAAAGCGTGTGGTTACATAGAAACCGTTTTACAGAGAAACTGCATGAGCCACTAACAGTATGAGCTCTCTATATCTCCTCTCATGGGGGGGGAGAGAGAGAGAGAGAGAGAGAGAGAGAGAGAGAGGAGCAGATTTTGGACGGAGGGAGGTAAGAAGCAAGAGAGCGAGAAAAACCGACAGAAGTGAAGGGTGGGGGTGGGAGAGGAGCCGCACTCTGCCAAGCAGATGACAAATATATATATATTTTTTTATTTCCGTTTTAGTACCTCTTTCTTTTTTCTCAACATTTTTTTAATCTGCTTTTAAGGGACTGTACAGTCAACAAACCCATACCATTTCTCAAAAGATAGAGCGCACGTCAGCGTTTAAACACCGCTCATTTAGGATATGCGAGTCTCACTGGAAACACGGCCGTGCAGCATGTATTATATTTAGCAGCGGACTGAAACTATTCATCTGTACACTGTGCTCTGACAGCAAATAGCATGTCCTGGGTTAATTTTACCTGTCCCATTTGTTTGTTTTTGCGCGCTTGTTTTGCGTCGGGTTTGGTTTAATGATTAATTGTAGACTTGTTTTACTTGGTCCTACTATTTTCGTGCATGATTCGCTCTATTATTAATGTGTAGAAAGATTTCCATGCAATCCACCCAGCTGCCATCTAGTTTTAAACCACCGTTCTTCTGCTTTATGTCAGTGTTAATGGGAAAAATACCATAAAAAGCACTATATCTGAAAACTGAGACACAATTAAAATTTAAAAAAAATAATTTAATTAAAACTTATTGTTAATAGCATGTGTGATAACTGTGTTAAAGTGTTTTGTTCTGTACCAAACTCTTTAGATTACAATACAAGACTCCATTTAAAAGGCATTATCGTCTAAATCAGGTGATAATACATCATGGCCAAATGGTTCTGTAACAGAAGAACACTCTGTGTGTGTGTGTGTGTGTGTGTGTGTGTGTGTGTGTGTGTGTGTGTGTGTGTTTTGTATTACGATAATGAATAGCAAATGGCCACATCACCCATGAGTCAAAGTAGTCAACAGAGACAATCAAGAAATGAGAAAATGCTCCCTTCAATTATTTTCTCGACCAAAGCCGAGACATATTGACAATCATTGCGAGCGTAAGCTCCCAATTTGACATAAGGAATTGTTACCCAAACAGACCTCTGCTGTCGTAATGAATATGGGATTTTCCTCACAGCAGCATATGCAACAGTGCTTCCACAGCTGTTCCCATTTCCCAACAGACCCCTGTTGTCTGAAGTACACCGTCAGTTATATTCTGGAAAATACTAGTCACAGTATGCCTCTACTACGGCAACAACAATGGGGGTTTTCCTATTTCTTTTGATATGACATGGTATTTTACTGGGGGAAGTATATAAATAGCATCTTCCTGACGGCTAGTATAGACTATCCTTATTCTTATTCTATAGTAAGTCCATCGTCATATCCTATCCTTCTATATATCCATCGTCATTTGGTTCCAAGCACAAATCTAACAAATTAATAAATAAATCAAATAATGTTTGTTAAACAATTTTTCATATTCTATGAGAGGGAGGACAAGACAGAGAGAGAGGGATGGATGGAGGGTGTGAATAAGAGAGCGGCGGGGTGAAAAAGATAGGGATGGTGTGTACAAAAACGAGAGAGGGACTGAGAGTAAGAGAGGCGGTAAAACACGCTTCGCCGTTTTCGCGTGAGGTAAATTCAGACAAATTGTCCCCACAATGACGCCGGTACCAGACGTTCCTCTCCTGTACTGCTTCTTTAATAACGGACAAGACGAGGCCAGACATGCGACAAAGGGCTGTCAAGACAAGAGAACAAAATGTTCCGGCAATCCTTAAGATGTCGGCTACAAGGCGACCGCTGCAGCGCTACGTCTCCTGATCCCCCAGCCCAGCCAATCTCCCCCTCTCCCGCTCCGTCTCCTTCACGCAGCTCCGCTCCACCGCACGCTTTGATCCACGTCTCTCTCTCTATCTCTGTCTCTGTCCTCACCTCCGTATCCCCCCTTATTCTTTCTCCTCAAATAGCCTCGCTAACCTTCCTTTTCTCGGACTAATTGCTCCTTCTCCTGCCCTCTCCTTGCTTAAACCCTCTCCTGTCCCTTCTCCTTTTCCATTACGATTGCCACACACACACACACACACACACACACACACACACACACACACACACACACACACACACACACACACACACACACACACACACACACACACACACACACACACACAATCTCTCTTAATCACAGCCTTCAATCCATGGAACTGATGTCAAAAGAGAGGAGAGCAGAGTCACCCTGTGTGTGTGTGTGTGTGTTGATGTCTGATTGTGCATCTCTGATGAATGAGCCAATATGCAGGGCGTCCAGTTCATCTCTCAGTATACAATGCTGGAGAAAAAAACCCTGATATTTAAAAAGACGACACCAAAACGAAGACTTCAAAGGTACACAGAAACACAATATGAAATGTCACTGTATTGACATCATACGTTTGGCACCGCTTGAACAGACACTTCTATTAGCCGTCTGTTTCTGTCGCAGCCTCTGTATCTGACGGCACGGCGTTCTGATTAGGCTCCAGCGTTTGTTCCACATTAGATCCAAAATGGCTGCTAATGAGATCTGATTTATCTGGCTCTGCGAAGTCATTACCCCAGTCTGGGTCTATTAGAGAAAGACGCGTCAGAATATTACAAACATGAGCTACCGTCAGGTCGAACACACACACAAACACACACAAACACACACACTCCAACATTTGGGTTCAATGTGTCTACAAATCTACAGATGAACCAACACGTATCCAGAGTCATCTTTCTACAGAGCCAAGCCCCACCCTACTCCACCTCCTCCCATCACACACTGCCTGTCTGCATGTGCAGGAATCTCGCCCTCCCATCCCTAGAGATGCACTTAATATGTTTACACAGCGTTCCTGTATTCCCAGATCAATCAGGCCTGATTGGCATAGCTGGAATGACTAAACCGACGCCACTGAAGCAGGTGTTGGAGGTAACGAAGAGAAGAGGGGGAAGGTACTCTACCAAGTTCATACTCGGCATCTATGCCGGTATGTCTATCTTTGGCGCTATATGTGTATCACTTTTTTTGTATCCAACTCAAAACATATCAATTGTAATGTTCTACATCATCCACTTTTGAAATGATTCCCATTTCTGATGTCAAGGGGGTATTTCTTCTCCGTTGTATTTTCCCCCCCATCTTGATTCATCCACGATTCATAGTCTTTTGCTGGTGGAATCTTCCAATATCACGAAATGACCAACTATATACGATGGTTACATTTCAAACTCTCCCCAAACACTACCATTTTCTTTCCAGTGAACATTAATCTGTTTCTGATTTGCATATTTGCACAGTGTGAGTGTGAGAGCGTGCCAAACCACCAATGTCAACTACCATAGGAAGGCATATGACACGAACATATGAAATGGAAATTGCTCTATTCTAAAACCTATTACTGTAATAGGATAATCAAGGTTTGGAGATGGGCCGAGAGTTCATTTTTAGTGAATGGGTTTTTAAAATATGTATCAGGAGGAAGGCGATGGGTGCTGCTGGGAATCTTTTCATAATCCAGTTACTACGGTACATTGCTAACATTCATCAAAATGGACAGTGCAGAGATCAGTTCTATTCTCGTGGATGATGATCGATCGTTCGATGCGCATCACGCAATAATGGCCAGGAAAATGACCAGGAAAATGCACTCCTGTCCCACGGGACCGACTTTCTACCTCCAAGGGTACCTTGAAGAGAAGCGCGATCCCGTTGACCTCCGCCTCTCAGTTGGAAGTGGACGCACTCTGGTCCCTTTAAGAGACCCTCTCCAGATGGTCTGCCGGGATCCCCCGCTCTCAGCCTCGTCCTCCTGGCCACCGGGCCGTCTAGGAGTGGAGGAAAGAAGGAGGGGCGGTAAGTGCATGTTGAGTGGAGGCATTGGAGAGGACATGTTCAAGTGTTTTTTGTCTGGACCCGGTAGGGGCTAGGGGACCTTCCCCACTCACGCTCTCCTGCTCGCTTTCTCTCCCTCTCTCTCCCTTCTCCTCCTCCTCTCTGTTTGCTACACAATATTCTCGTTTTAGAGCAGAAAAACATGAGGTAAAAGTGAGCGAGAGGAATGACCTCGTCCACATCTGCCTCTCACTAACCTCTCTGGTCAGTATCGATGAGACGAGAGAGAAAGGGCGATGGAGACACTCAATTGATTCAAGATGAGACACCGTGTTCTACGTCTTGCAGATTTGTATAGACCATAACAAAAGAAAATCCTTAGTTTTGGAGTTGGAAATTCCCACTGATTTCAGTCGGCTGTTGTGGCCACAAGCTGCTATTTATTACGAAAGGGCTAAAAATGTAATCGTAACATTTAGTTTTGATTTACATTGAAGACTAACCTGGCACTCGAAAAGAATGATGTGTACACTTTCTTTATGAGCTGAGCACAAACGGGGGTTTTTTTGCTGACGGTGCGCTTTGTGTCTTGCACCATTTGTGCCGCCATATTGTGTGCTAAAGATCCCCCCCCCTGTTTAAAACTGATCGAGTGCTCCCCCTTCTCCATACATCCAGCAGCGACTGGTTAAAACCCTCCTCACCGCGCCTCACATGTAACCCATCAACGAATTCCTGGGCGAGCTTAAAAAGGTCACCATTCACCGGACAACAAGAGCCGAGAGTCGGGGGGCCGTTAAATTGAAATCCGACATTAACTCTAAAACCAAATGTCAGCGCTTCATCTCTCAAAGCCGGAGTCAAGCGTCTCGTATTTTAAAGTAGATTTTCTTTTTAATGGCATCTGGCTGCACCCCCCCCCCCCCCCCCCCGTCTGCAGGGGGACGGGGGCGGTGGGGTCAAGGGGGGAGAGGGGTCAGATCACACTCTGCATGGCCCCCCTGCCGGGCCACACTCTGTCTCTTGTTTGAGCAACAGAGGGATAGCAGGGGTGGGACCTAGAGGGATCGAGGAATGGCCATCATTTGGCAACGGCGGTCTCTTTCCAATAATAGTTTACCGCCTAGTGATCCAAGCCCCATCTAATGAAGAATGAAACAGTGATTAAGTAAAAGCACTCCAGGTCCGCGTCGGAATCAAATTAGCTTCGGTAATTATAAACAGAATCAATTCTGATTCGCCGTCTCGCCTCGCGCAAATTAGCGCACAAAGGAGGAACAAAGGAAAAATAGCCGAGCTGAGCTAATTCTTTAGGAATAGGTGTCATCTGTCATAATTACCGCCTCCCCTCCATCACAGATCTTAGTATCAGGAGGGGGTTACGCCCAAGCCACACAGACACACGGCACAATCGCACGCAGTCATACACGGATATAGAAACAAACATTGACACCAAAGATAAGACACATTGCACACATTCAAATGCAAAATGTGTTGAGAGTGTGAGGAGGAGAGTAGCGTGAGGAGATATTTCACATCTCTACTAATTACTTGGATAAAAATGTAGCTGTATGAGAAATGGATATAGAGGAGACTCTGTGTGGTGTATATATATATATATACTTCTGAAGGTATATTCACAGACTTAAGGATAAATGAACCAGCAGTATATTGTCAGCGTTAGTTTTTTTTGCTTTGGTCTCTTTCTTTTTGAGACATTTGGGAAATACAATTATGGATGGACTACACAAGCTGTACTGGCGTTACAGTACACATAATAGTAATAGAAAAAAAAAAGCCTCCGGGTGGTTTGCTGCAATGAACATTGAGACAGCACCTCTTAAATCAATAAGCCGCTTTGTTAGTTGAAAAGAATAATGCTTCCGGTAATACTTCTAACGTGAATAGGCCCGGTCTATAAATAATACCCGTAAGCTCATAATGTGAACACCAACGGGCGTACTCATTGAAGTCTGAGCGTCACTGAAGAGTCACTGCCTTTAAAAAACAAACAAAAACAAAACACCATTTGTTTTAATGAATGGCTGAACAGGACTTGAAAGTGTATTCTCAGCGGAGAAGCAATGAAGTGATTACAAAACAGGACTCAGTCAGAGGTGACATCCCCTCTCGCCGGCCCCTGACGCACCGAGTCCATCTAAATCAACGTCACTCACTTGATTCAAGTGATTATTCGCATTTCGAGATGCGTTCGTTTTTCTTTTTGTCTGTTGACACCGCTCCGTGAATCCAACAGATAGGGGAGGCGGAGCGACGCCGAGGCGCGGGGCTTTGCTGGTGTTCGTCCTTTGTTCGCTTGAAGCTGGCACGACACGCAGGGCCGGGCACACGCTGCAGAGGACCTCCGATCCGCAAACATCGCTCTGGAAAGAAACCGGGAGACAATATACTCACTGCGTCCCACTGGGCAGCCACATGTGTGTGTGTGTGTGTAGTGTTCGATTGCTCATGTGTGTGTGTGTGTGTGTGCACGTATGTGTGTGTATGTACTCGTGCACGCTGCACCCGGCTGCTGCATCCATCACAGTGCAATAAAGGGACAATCAGAAGGCTGCTGCAGAAACAGTATCTCTCTCTTTGGGTCGTTCGGTTGTGCGAAGACTGCACCTGGAGAGCTTCAGACAACACAGACACGGTTCCACGGCCATGCTATGGCCTAGGTATGCTTATTGAACATGTATGTGAATGTTGTTTGCTTGAAAAAACAAACAAAAAAAAGCAGAAATACTGGCAGCCAGGACTGCTGCAGGGGGACCACTTACTTTCTCACACGCATTCCACCAACAAACAATGAGCCTTTGATAGAAATCCCCATGGTAGGGGCGTCTTCAACACGCTTCATAAAAACACGTTACATGTCAACATGTGTCGTTAAAAGGACAACTCCGCCGGTCTGGGTAATCCAACCAATCGTAGCCCTTTCTCCTGGCTCTAAAACATCCGTTAACCAATATCTTCCGTGTACTGATTCTGCCGATGAGCGTCGGTCAGTCCGGTCAGTACGAACATAGTCGTGAATTGCCACAAGTACAAAATGTCCCCATCACAAAAACCAAAGCGCTAAATCGCTTTTGTTACATTTGTCGGAGACGCGCGCGCACGCTAAATGCTCTCAGGCGTAATCAGTACATGGAAGTCATTTTGACAGATAATATTGGCAACGGATGTTTTAGTGAAGCCCTGAGGAGACGGCGGTTACGATGGTCACCCTGATCACCCAGAGCGGTATTGTCCTGTAAAGTGTTTGTACAATGGCCAGATATGGAGGCCGTCACTCTTGTCTGACGTTTATTTGCAGCCAATCTCATTCTATAGTTCAGAAGCCTCCTGGCCTATCAGGAGTCATTCATCATCTTTCTTCCCTTATGCCCCATCAGCCTCCGGGATGGGAGACGCATGCGGGGTCATTTTGTGCCGATGTAAGGAGAGTAGAGAGCTGTGTGACTAGCAACATTTACGTCAAGATCAACATCAAGAGGAATGTGCTTTCTGTTGGTTGAGCATTTTCTAAATCTTGATTTTCTTTGACATTTCCTTGATGATGATTGAAAATATCAGTGAAATGTTCAGCTCTGGAAGCACAGCAGGTGGAACTTGGCAATAGCCTATATAAACCCCTGGTGTTATTGCCAAAAAATCACTGCCAAAAAGAGAACATATGAAGGATAATCACCCATAATTGTGTTTTAAGTACCTCAAAGGAAGACATAAAAAAGCCGATAGCACCCATACACAAAATGCACATTGGGTACCCACCTTAATAATTGATATATAAATATATACCCATAAGAGAGAGACAGAGACAGAGAGAGAGAGAGAGAGAGAGAGAGACAGAGAGAGAGAGATAAAAAGGAGAATGAGAGCGCTACAGAGAGGAAGATAAGCAGAAAGATAAAGAGCTACAGATATAGAGAGATAGAGCAGGTAAAAGTCAGTATTTGTGGTGCAGAACAGAGACACACACAGCCATCCATCTCCTGTCTGCAGCACCTGGCGTTCTGCTAAATACTGAACTACAGAACCGGACCGGCTGGAAGTTGCTTCTGGTTACGCCTGCCAGCAGCGTGATCCAGAGACGGATTTCACTCCCATTCCCACAAAGACCGTTTTGACCCAGATTGAGTCAGATATTTTTAACCTTACTCAGACTTGTGCCATTCGTGGTGTGATAGCCTAGTTAGAGGAGAGGGACAGAGACAGAAACAGTCTCAAAGTGAGAGAGACAGAGAGAGAGAGAGGACTGGGAAAATGTGTTAACAAACCATGACATTTACTACTAGTGCTGGGTGGGAAATATATGACTCAGGGATATTGTTGTTAACACTTTTATCACTTATTTTAGCAGGGGGGTGTTTGAAAAGCCTACTTTTTATTTGATGGTTATCTATGGTTGTCTTATACTGGACTTGACGTATGATGTCATAATAAATACCTAGTAATTAAGTAATAAATACAGAGATCGTTTATTTTATATATATATATATATATATATATATATATATATATATATATATATATATATATAACACATACGAATAAAAGCGTTTACACCAACGACACAACAAATTGTCATGTCGGCATAAAAGTCTAAAAATCTGATTTTGATCCTAATCCCTACAACTAATCACAACATAACTGTGTAGTGCACTACACATCCCCCACCCACCCACCCACCCACTCACTGTCACTCACCTTTCTTCTCTCTCACCGTATCTCTTATGTCATCATTTTCTCTCCCCCCCCCACCCCACCCTCTGTCTCTGTCTCTCATTAGGAGACGGAGGTGATAATTGGCCAGTGTTGACTGGGCAGCAGCAGCAGCAGCAACAATAACGGACCCCCCCTCCTCACCCGCCCCATCCCACTCATCCGACCAAAACACCCTTGCAATAACCACCCAAATGTCACGATCCGGAAATTAGTTTTTAATGGGCTGCTTCGGGGGGGGGGGGGGGGGGGGACAGGGGGGACAGGGGGACAGGGGGCAAAAAAAGGCACCGCCCATCTCTGCTATAGTTACCTCAGTGATGGGCGTGCTAAAAAAAACAACCTCCGACTGACCGGCGCAAAATAAATGGGGCGGCATGGACAGCCATCTTGTCTTATCAAAGACGTCATTAAGATTGATCTCATCATCAAGCCGGGCGCGTTTAGCCCAATAGGCGGGAACCGCGTTGCAACCGCGCTAACCAGGGGCAGCGGTGCTGCTGCGCTGCTACTATGGGATGTTCACAAGAGTGCCCAGATGACAAATGGTCTGACCATACTGGTCTACTGGTCTAACAATAGCCTGCACATTCAGACCCGGTACAGTCCTGCCTGTATGGGGCCTGTCGGCGTTGCATACGCTCTGTAGTGTTGCAGTTTCCTACGTCGACTCATACGTTACAATTAAAACCTGTACTGAAAGTCTGTATTCCTGGCATTTGACGCTCTTGCATTGTTTGAATTCGATACGATATCAAAGGAAGCAAGCAGTCCAGGTTTAGAGTGACGCACTTGATGCTCTTATCGTCCAATCACGATCCACGCCAGGGAGGGAGGGAGGGGCCACACCCCTGTTGCCATTGGGCATAAGAGTGCGCCTTTCTGGGTATGGGGTTGCCATGGTGACCTGGCCCCAGCTCCTGGGTTTGTACCATTACTGCGAGCTTACATGCTTGCATGCACACAAAATTCGGCTCACGCGCACACGCGCACGCACACGCGCACGCACACACACACACACACACACACACACACACACACACACACAGAGGCAAGGCAGCAATGACAAACGGCATTGATTTTTTTTTTCTCTGCCAGGATGAGGTTAAGGAATGCCGTGAACAAGGATCTATTGGTTACTCCTCTATTAGAGCAGAGATAGTGTTGAGGACCTCGTAGGGGACACTTAGGAACGACCCGTGGCTGACTACTAGCTGCCTGTCGCCGCACACACACACACACACACACACACACACACACACACACACACACACACACACACACACACACACACACACACACACACACAGTCTAGACAGCAGCCCTACTAATACCAAATTCAATTAATTAAATTGAAACAAACATTTTCACTGCAAGATAGTATGCGTGTGGGTTCTCTGTTCTCTCTCTCTCTCTCTCTCTCTGTGTGCTGTGTGTGAGAGACACAGACGAGAGAGTGAGAGAAATACAGAATAGATGGCATTAATCAAAAAAAGGAAAAAGAAAGAGTCGGGGATGAAGGGGGTGAGCTAAAATGGGTTGTGAAGCATTTTATACAAAATAGCATATAAATCATTTTTTTGTTTTGCATGTGTACCTTTCAGTGAACATGCGGACGAGACTAAATTGGGTGGGTTTTATTTTCATAGTATTTACACGTTAGCAGAACCACAATTGTCTTGAATTTTCAAACTGAACTTCATCTTTTTCATTGGAAGGGAGATTATGTCATTGATTTAGAGTCGCTGGCGGATGGGAAGATACAGGGAGGCCACGTTAGGAGCTGTGCTGCCATCTTGTGGTAGATGACATGTATTACAACAAATACCCGATGATTGTGGGAGTGCACTTCCGTAGAAGAGTGCATATTTTATCTTAAACTAAAACTATATCAACATTTGATTTTGGTGCACCACTTTAATGTTGTATTTACTCTCCTTTTTCTTTCTCATTGTAATTGTAATGGCCTACTTTGGTTGTTTTCAGCTTCACTTGGTAGTCATTCTCGTATTTAAAGACGAATGACCACAGCAGAATGTGTCCTCATTCCAGATGATCAGTGTGTGTTATTTTGTCTCTTGTTTATGTAAATAAATAGGATATAAAGCTGAATCTACGTTTATCTTTAGCACCCCTGTCGGTCCTCATCAATAAGACTCATGGTGGGAGCAGGACCAACCGCCCCTATTTTGTGCTGTGCTTTTTCATTTTATTTTCTAAAGGGCGAGGTAATTAAGTATGCATTTCTTCAAATATATGTACATTTACATTTGGTTTCAATATTACTTTAATGCACCATGTCACCTTGAGTGAACACGAGGCCTTGGCCTTTCTTTACACAGGGGCACAGGATCACTCAGCCACGTGGTGTCGACCGCATGGCTCAGATACGAGTTAACATTGTGTCATTTTACTAATGTATGTATAAATACCAGGCGGACTCACTCCTTAGGCTCTAGGGCCATTTACATCTCACATCGATCAGCTGGAGGAAAGAAAAACGAGGATAAAACGCCAAACGGAGTGGGGATAGACCCCACGCCGGAAACACGCCATGCTCACTTCCGCCTACAGCGTGGAAGTCCACACTCACTGATTAACACACGGGAGCGGATTGAAAGCGGATGCGCTTTAGGCCTAACCGGAAGTGGTACTGAAGCGCATTGCGGAGCGGGCTCCACGGGGGATTTAATACGTCTCTGCTGCGTGTGCTTTGCGCTTGAGCTGTAGGACTTTTACTTACGTGGGGTTGCAGTGGAGAGTCGTGGAGATACTAGATGGTCGCATCAGTAGGCCACCAGGCTATCAAATATCACAGTATATAATATACACAATATAACAGTAGGCCGAGCTCATGTATCATGTTAATCTAGGCCTATCTGTAGTTAATACTGAACGTCAAAGTGCGTTGTGTGTTTTGTGTGGAGGTGAACAACAAGAACATCTGCTTCTTCCTGCGGTGGGCGTGGCCTATTATCAACGACCAATCAAAAAGGATATCCTCATATGTGGAAAGTTTTCATAATTATATTGACCTTTACTGTCATTTTTTACTTCAAATAATTTGTCTCCGTCATGTTACTTCCACTTAGACAACTTGTGCTAAAAAGTAACCACCATATGTTTAACATTAGGCTATTTTAAAATTGTAATATTTGTGTTTATTCATTTTTTTTGTTAATAATATGGTTCTCATTCTCCTCGACCTGTCTGCGGCTTCGGCGTCCCTCAAGGCTCAGTATTACGACCGCTTCTGTTCTCCCTATAGGCCAACACTAGATCTTTAGGCTCTGTAATCACTTCCCATGGTTTCTCCTATCACTGCTAGGCGGACGACACTCAGCTATTCCTCTCTTTCCCCTCCTCTGACAGCCTGATTGCAACTCGCATCTCAGATTGTCTTGGCAGACATCAGCACCTGGACGTCTGCGCACCACCTGAAGCTCAACCTCAACAAGACTGAGCTCCTCTTCTTGCCGGGGAAGGACTGCCCTCACATGGACCAACTGGTAACTGTTGAGGATGCTGTGGTGGGTCCTTCACCAACTGCGAGGAACCTCGGCGTCATACTGGATGACCAACTGCGCTGCACAGCCGACATCACCGCGGTGACCCGATCCTGCAGATTTGCTCTCTACAACATCCGCCGGATCCGACCCTTCCTCACGACAGGAAGCAGCGCAGCTCTTGGTCCAAGCGCTCGTCATCATCCCGCCTCGACTACTGCAACTCACTTCCTGGCTGGACTCCCTGCCTCCGCCATCAAGCCTTTGCAGCGCATCCAGAACGCGGCAGCACGACTCCTGTTCACCCTGCCGAAGTTCTCCCACACGACCCCTCTCTTCCCACTGACCTCCACTGGTTCCCTGTAGCGGCTCGCATCAGATTCAAGACGATGGTACTGACCTACAAGGCCGTCAACGGAGCCGCCCCAACCTACCTCCAAGCGCTGGTCAGACCCCACGCCCCGGCTAGAGCCCTCCGCACAACAACTACCTCGGCTGGCCTGCCGGTACCGCCATCCCTGATAGCAAGCAAAGTTAAAACTCTTCTCTGTCTCGGCGGCGCTATGGCGAACCGACCTCCCTGCTGACGTGAGGACCGCAGAGTCCATCACCTGCTTCCGCAAGAGACTCAAGAGCCACCTGTTCAGAGTTCAGCTGGACCCCACTTAGCATCCTTCCTCTACTACCCCTCTCACTAATAAAAAATAAAATAAAAAGTGCAATTATGTTTGTATGTCCTGGCTCTTACTTGATATTGATATTCTGCGCTTAGTATTTTCACACTTATCTCTGTTGTATACCAGCAATCGGTTAACTTAATTGGTATGCTTGACACTCGTTCTTGTGACAGCGGTTTAGTGTTGCACTTTCTCCTAACAAATGTACTTATTGTAAGTCGCTTTGGACAAAAGCGTCTGCCAAATGCCCTAAATGTAAATGTAAATATTATTGTGTGCTGGTTCGATCCCCGGCTCCTCCTTGCTAAGTGTCGCCTTGCATGGTTCACACCGCTGTTGGTGTATGAATGTGTGTATGAATGGGTGAATGTGAGGCACAAATTGTGAAGCTCTAGTTAGAAAAAAAAAAAAAAATATATATATATATATATATATATATATATATATATATATGTATCAGTCCATTTACCATTGTACAATCATGTTGTAGCCTATAGGAATAATTGAAAGGAAATATATAGAACACATAAAGTTAACTAAATACAGCTGTGGTGTGTGCGTTTATTTTAGGTAAGAATTTGTGAGCATATGTTCTGCTTTTTGCTACCTTGTTCTAAGATGGGAAAATCAAACTGAAAGTACACTTCTTTAATCAGGTGCTGCCAAATTGTGTGATTGCGTATAGCTTGTGTGTGTGTGTGTGTGTAAAAGCAAAGTCATTTAAATAATGGAAAACTGTTGTGTGCTGTCTACAACTTGGCACTGTTCAAAAAATGAAAAATGAAAAAACCGACCCAATGCCATGGACCTTTTTTTTAACCTAACAAAGGCAATGGAAAATTATTAAGGCTGAATCAGACACTGGTTTTGCGGTCCCAGTGAAAGAGCTAAGCTACACAGTGACCTCATAGTGGTGCGATTCGGGTTAATGAAGGCGTTAGACAACACAGATTATATGGCACCAAAGGTAAAGTATCTGTCTGCCGATAGACAGGCACCAGCCAATCACAGAGGGTGGCATGTTTCTAGCATTGAATGGATTCACAATATTTGATTGTACCAGAAGACATTTTGGTTTACTTTTCGGCCGCAAATGATCCAATCATGTTTTAGTTGTTTTCAGTCTTGAGGGTCGATTCTTCCACTGTTTCAAGGCAGGACTGTCTTTGCTCTGTTTGGAAACAGTGGGTGGTTGCCTACCATTTAAATTGCGTGCACACACGCTGGCCACACACACGCTGTTTTGCAACATTACTACCTCAAACTCACATCCAACATGTGTCTTGCATTTCGATCAGCCTTTGTTACAGTCTTTCTTTTTTTTTAAAAAAAAAAAAAACCAGTCCTTTAATTTGCTTTCCGGCCTTTACTGAGCCATCTTCTCTTCATCTTCTCTTGTTCTCTCTCAATAGCTTCTTTACCCCCACCACCACCCCACCCACACACACACACACACACACACACACACACAACACGCGCTGATGGGGATGCTTTGATTGCATGGCCTGTGGTTGTTGGAGGGTGACTGTACAAGGTGTGTGTTTGTGTGTGTGTGTATGGTGGAGAGAGGGGGGTAATTTATGTAGCCAATCTCGCGTTCATTTGTCAAGCATCACTCTTCATTTGCGGGGCCCACAGGACGCACTGGGGGCCCGTCCCCCAGGGGCCTGACATATGTTGTTTTGTTATTTTGATTGCAATTAGAGGACGCACATGCGTGTGTGTGTGTGTGTGTGTGCATGCGTATGTATGTGTGTGTCTGTGTGTGCGCATGTGTGTAATAAGACACAGTGGAATGATGGACACAAGAACATGGGCCACACCTTAGCAGAGAGAGACAGAGAGAGAGAGAGACAGAGAGAGAGAGAGACACACACAAACATGGGCTCTTGTAGTTGTAAAGTGACTTTTCAAAGCCTTTGTTTACCATCATGAATAGTATATTTACAATAATGCCCACATTTACAATGTGATGCATCTTCGTGATATAGATTTTACTGTAATTGTTGTTAAAATGACAATATAAATGTCATATTTTGTACAAGCCCAGATCAAGACATAACATGGTCTTTCACATGACAACACATCTACAACGTATATTGTAACCATCTTTTACAGTACAGTGTCTTTACATAACATCTTGTTCATGGTTAGGTGATCTGCATGTAGCAGTTTGACAACAAGCTTCTTGAAACCAGTTTAGGGTCATACATCTTTGCTCATCTTTGACAACTCAAAACATAAAGAAAACAACATAAAGCAACTAAACAACATGCTTTTTGACATGCTACATCAGATTGTAGTGCAACATGTACATAAAGTACCGTGTTGCTCGCCTATAATGTCTTGTATGATACAGTATCAGGTTTATAGGTCTAACATAATGCAACATCTATCTATCTATCTATCTATCTATCTATCTATCTATCTATCTATCTATCTATCTATCTATCTATCCTTTTAAAGGGCAAGGTAATGAAGTATGCATTTCTTCAAATATGTACATTTACATTTGGTTTAAATATAAATTTAAGGCACCAGTGATATCATCTATCTATTGCACAGTATCTGTACATATTGTCTAATCCCATACAAATATCTAATGTGTTCCTGTCATTTGCTAGAGCATGGCATTGTGCAGGCTAGATAGATAGATAAGCTTTATTTTTCAGACTCAAGGTCCATACAAAAAAATAAATAAAATCAAGACACACAGTACAAAAGTATTAAATAACACACAATAAAAAAAATAGTCTAATGACTCATTTTTAAAAGACACTTATACCAGTGATCCCAAAACTGAGACGTGCATCGTGTGTCACTGTACATAATGTTCACCATTGCCACAACATTTTGACTATGAAAGCGTCCGTCTCTAGTACAGTTGCCCGTCTGCAGCACTCTGGACAGCGCGGCGTCCTCCTTCATGCGGCCACTGTCTCCACTGTCCCCGTCTCTGCCTCTCGCTCTCCTCCGCTTCCTTTGTGCTGCCGATACCGCATCCGTCTCTGTGACTCACCTGAGCAGATGCTGCTGCTAAAGACTAGGGAAATTAGCCCATTAGGGACACACACACACACACTTATATACACACACACACACACACACAACCCCCCCCCCCCCCCCCCCCTTAGATTGGCCATCCTGCCCAGCCCCAGATGCGTGTGACCTCGCCGCGACCCCTAGCGGTGCAGTTATTGTGATGGGCACGTGATTGGCAGAGCAGGTTATTAATTCTAATCTCGGGCACATATGTGGGGAGGTGGGCAGAGGGCGGCGGGCGGCTGCGCATGCCAGGCGCATGCCACTCAGAGGCTAATTCACTCTGACACGCTATCAGAGCAAACAGCCACACACACACACACACACACACACACACACACACACACACACACACACACACACACACACTCACTCTTGGCATATGCACTTATATATACACCCCTCCTCTCTCTCTCTATGGCCGTTCCATCTAATGCATGAGATGATGAGGGGGAAGGTTATTATCCAACACACACACACACACACACACACACACACACACAGCACCACTCAAACACAAGAGTGGCCTTTCTTGAAAACCATTAAGGCGCTCTGTACACACACACTTGGAGCGTACCATTTGAAAGTAGGCGTGCGCGAGTGTGTTTCACAAATTATTTACATATCCAGTCCCGTGTAAAGGTCTCGGGTTCACTACTCCAAAACAGACACTCAAATGATTGGGGTGGTGGGTTGTTTTTTCTCTTCGAATTTGAATAACCTTGAAGTGAATTAAAGTGAAAGCCTTGAAGTGAATTAAGCCTTGAAGTGAGTTATGTTTCTCTTAATTAAACTCTTGGAGAAGGTTGAAATGGAGGCAAAAGTAAGAGAAACCGAGTGGGGTTGAACCCGCGAGGAGGTTGAGTTACTTTAACTAGAATCACTTTTGATACTGAAAGTCATTTGCCACCTCTTATAATAAATGAGCTGATATCCTAGCGCTCCTAAGGGGGGAAGTTTGGTTTGGATGACTGCTGGCAAAGGTCTAAGGCACTCCGTACATTTTAGTGCGGCTTTTGAAGTACATTTGAAGTGTACGCATGTTGTATGTCTATGAATAATTAGGGAGATACACAAGTAAAGGGCACAGCGTGGCCTAAGGGAGAACCACCAGGTATGGCAAACAGTGCATAACTGAGAGCAGACAAGGTAGTGGTTAGGTTGCCTGACTCCCAACATGTATCTAAAAAAATAAAAATTAATTCACTTTAAGTCACTTTGTAAAAGCATCGACTAAATTTAGTAATTGTTTTGCAATAAGAATGTGTATGTGTATTATATGAATATGAATGTCATAGTGGGATCATAAAGGAGATGGAGACCAGCCTCACTTACTCGTTGTGGTGGTGATGTGAAATGAGACGCAGTAGAGTTGTTTTCATTGTTAATTTAGTGCCTACAGTTTACCCTTCTATTTCAAAAAGGGACATTTCAAAAAAACGGCGATATAAGTTGGGCCAACACAAGCCAACCCCTGTGTGCTGCCATCACGTCAGCATCACGTCCCCCAGAACTAATGTCAGCAGTTCCCGCTGTGCAGACGCGGCGTGGCGCTGTCTGTGCTGCCATGGTTCTGAACCGGTAGGCGTCCAGATCGGCCTTGGAAGAGGTGAGGGCGCTGTCCGCGCTGTGTCCCCGGTGCTGATGATTGATGATTCATTATTTTGCAGCCGTTTTATTCCTATTATTTATTTAATCTATTTCGAATTGAGTCATAACACTCAAATGCCATTATGGAGGTATAGGCTATTTATGAACAACTCTTGTTGCAACCCATTGGTCCCTTTACTCATAAAATCAGATTGCAGTGTCATATTTAAATTCAGTCTGAAAACTGATCTTAAAATGCCGTTAGAATTCACATCCTGCACGCGTAGGCTTACATTTGGACCTTTTTCTTAAAATGCATTAGACACTGAGCATCAAGTGCAATGAGAAGTCAAACCTGGAAGGTCATCAGCATTGGGAGAGAGGCAATTCTTTTTTTCGCCTACAGAGGGCGTCGCAATATCACAAGATGTTACAGGAAAGCTCGCCCAGCACAGTGACCAGAGCATGCATGTGATGTTGAGGAAAGAAGAAGAATAAGATGACGGATGCTGCAAGTGAAGAGCAGCTAAGCAACGAGAAACACCGACGTCAACATTATTGCCTCATGCATTTTTTCTAAATAATTGTATAATAATTGTTTAGACGTCTTGAATTTGCACTTGTACGGTGTAAAATATCAGTTAGATGTGATCATCACTGCGATAATCCCTAGATTACCATAGTAATCCATAGATAATCTGTACAATACATGTCCATTAGTGTTTCATTAGCAAGCAATCTGTGGGTTTGCATTCAAACATAATTAGCCTGTGTGTGTGCGTGTGTGTGTGTGTGTGCATGTGTGCACGCGTGTGTGTGTGTGTGTATGTGCATGTGTGTGTCTCGTGAGTGTAGAAGTGTGTATGTGACAGTAGAAAAGCCCCTTACCTATAACTCATGTTTAATTAGCACACACCATGTCCTGCGTGTCTGAGAGCTCACCCCCGGTGCTCCTGCCACAGAGCCATGGGGGCGCTCCGCTCCCAGATGACTGGGAAAACTGCTTTGAATAAGCAAAATAAAGACAGCAAAGAAAGAAACTGAGGAAAAGGGAGGGACGGGATTTATTCAGGATGACCGGAGGGGAAGGAGTGAAAAGGGAAATACAGAGAATTTCATCACCAAGAGAAAATGGCTGACAAGCATTTTTTTTCGCTCCACCTATACTGGTGAAAAGAGACCCCCCCCCCCCCCCCCATAATAAATGTACAACTAGTCAGGAGGAAACAGGGCCCTCTTACTGGGACGGTGTATTCCTAACTTTCACTCATCTATCGCCATAGTTACCTGACACCACTACAATCATTTTAATTATGTTATATTATAATTAATACACACCTGAAGCAGCAATAAGTCATTGAATGTATTATTTGGATTTGTGTAACAGATACAAAAATGAAAACAAGGAAGTTCAAAAAGTTGAAAAGCGAATTTATTACAGTATATACAGTATATATATATATATATATATATATATATATATATATATATATATATATATGTATATAATAAATGACCTTTTTAAAACATGATGTTCAATAGATTTTAGTGGCCACACTGTAGTAGTAGAAGTAATGGTATGCGTGTTATTTTTACACGTGTGAAGATAGCGCTCTGAATATTTGACAGTTTGCTCAGACTTGGCACCTTGTATTCCCCTGCTTCCTCCCACACACACACACACACACACACACACACACACACACACGAACAGACCTTCACACTCCAGTACCTTTTGTACTCTCACCTCTTACCTTGGTAATGAGAGAGAGAGCGAGAGAGAGAGAGACAGAGAGAGAGACAGAGAGAGAGAGACAGAGAGAGAGAGAGAGAGAGACTCAACACAAACACAAATGCATGGGAGAATGAGAGCTGTTCTGTAGAGGTTGGGTGTGTGTGTGTGTGTGTGGGGGGGGGGGGGGTTGCTGATGAAAGGCAGAGCAGAATATGATGGGATGCGATTTCTTTTTCTCCCATCATGAATATCAGACGGTGGTGGTGGTGGCGGTGGTGGTGGTGGGGGGGGGGGCGTGTCAGCGATTGATTGATTCCAACTGTCAGCATCGATCAGAATCGATCATCATAGCGTTTTTGAATGGAAAATATGAAAAAGGGCCCTCTGTGAAAAATAAGTGCTGAAAAGGTAAAGCTGAGTGTATTGTTTTTATTGACTGTATCCAGCACACGCACACCGAGACTCATATTTCTCCCCGCCATTTGTGTGTTCTCAACACGGCCGACTGATGGATTACACCTTGTGGCAAAATTACATTGAATCTCGATAAATCGTATTGTTCCCTGCAAAATCTGAGTCAAATTGTTGTGGTGCCATCGACGCCCCCCCCCCCCCCCCCCCCCCCCCGCCTTGAATAGGCCTACATATATTTAATATTTAAATGTACTGCGGAAAGAAGTACTTAACTGTGGTATTTCAGGATCTGAATTCATCACAAAAACCAGCAGATGTGTGCGTGTGCATCGCTCTGCCCGCGCCGCCGCTGCACATGACGTTGTAATAATACCTGTCCAGTCATCGTATCCACATAAACACTTGGTTCTCCAACCTCCCCTATGTACACCAACAGTGGATATCAAGGTATTTGCTTCACATTGTTGTATTGTATTGAACTCACTGATGACCAGCTGTATCCCCCCCCCCCCCCCCCACCCTCCATATATAGTCCCCACCTTCAGATGGTGCCGGTAGACATGGACCACACATCCCTTCAGAGGGAGGGGCGGGGGAGGTGTGTGTGTGTGTGTGTGTGCGTGTGGTGGTGGTGGAGGAGGGTTGGGGGAGTGGGGCGTGAGTAGGGGTGGGTTTGCTGTTCCAGATAATTAATAGCCGGCAGTTTATTATGGTGCATTATGGGGGCTGCATCGTAAACAGTGCGGGGCTGGGCGCTCCGGCTGAGGGGTGCTGAGGGGAGGGGAGGGGATGAGGGGGGTGGGGCGATGGTGGTGGTGGTGATGGTGGTGGTGATGGTGGTGGTGGTGGGGTGGGGGGGTTTAACAGGCTCGCGCCATCTGCACGTCATCGTTTAACGATGGCGGCGCGAGTCGCCGTGACAGCAGCCCTTCCCTTCATTATTAAAGCAGCGCGGTGGGGGTGGCGTCACCGCTGCCGCAGAAAGACCCCAGCACACCCTAACACACACACACACACACACACACTTAGAAGCACATAGACACACACAAGCACAAACAGTAACACAAACACATTAACACACACACATACACACACATACACACACAGAAACACACACACACACACACACACACACACACACACACACACTAGATGCACATAGATTCCCAAGCAACCTTCACAGAAGCAGTGCTGCTCCTCTCAGTAATCACCTTTGGGGATTGAAATTACAGAGGAGTGATGCTGCTTCTTCTCTCCTCCTTTCTTCTCTCCTCTCACTTCATCAGCACATCTGGATGTCATTAAAACATGCAAACATGCAGTTCCCAGCAACCCATCCTCTACCTCTCTCTCTCTCTGTCTCTCTCTCGCTCTCTCTCTGTCTACATCCCTCCTTTAGATGGCCTCACGTCACATTGAAAGAAATGACAGATTTTCTTTTTTAAATTGTACCCAACTTTGGTGAAATATTTTATAATAATAATAAAAAAAGTAAAACTATGAAGAAATGATGAAAGCACTGAAAGGTAAAGCTGCGTCCCACGTCTGTCTGTCTGTCTGTCTGTCTGTCTTTTCAATTAGCTAATGAGGCGAGGGAGTCACAGACATCCGCCACCGATTGATGTGCAAGGAAGGAAGGAGACGGGAAAAAAAAAAGAAAACCCACACAAAAAAACACACAGTTTGGTGACAGGAGGTGGCGGTGGAAATGACCTTCAGCATCTGTCGCGCTATCGGAGGGGCGGGCAGAGACAAATGGAAGCAACAGAAACACATTTTATTCACCTACTCATCCATCAATCCTATTTATATTTTTAATTACATTTTGTGTTACTCACGCGCGTAAGAAAGTGGATCAAATGGTGCGTAAATTGATTATGGAAAAACATGCTTATTATCATCATATGTTGATTATTATAAAATATTAAATGCTGTACTATACTATATATTTGACTTATATACTCACATATATAGCTGCTGTACTGTTTCTGCCAAACACTATATACACTATATATATTTTAATTATAGCATTGTTGCTGGTTATACCAGCAAATATAATTGAATAATTGTATTTATTGGGTTAGTTGTATGCTGTATAATATCACTATAATAAATATGCACAAAAATATCTATGTTACTTATCTTAGCATCTTATCAATAACATTTATATGAAGCGATGGCTGCATATTGAAATAAGTCAAAAGCATTGACAGTACTTTAGAATAAGTAGTAAATTGAAACCTACTATCATTTTCGAAACGTGGCAATGTAATGTGAATTGTAATTAGAGCCTCCGACAAGATCATAGGTGACGTCTCAGCAGCGCGGTCGAGGGAGCTGTTGGTTATCAGTTCTGGAGACATGGGTTCAATTCCCGCAGAGGGCTATCTCCATGGAAACGTAATTTCAGACACATAATGATTTAATTGTGATGTCAATTATAACCTCCGACCGATGATAGCCAGCGTCTCCGTGGTCTAATGGAGAGATCCGCTGTTTGTCAGCACTGCAGACCTTATGGGTTCTAGTCCCGCCAAGAGCGCTCTCCTTGGAAACCCTAATGACATTTGGACACAATGTCATTATGAATCATAAAGTCAATTATAACTTGGACCAGATCGTAGCCAGTGTCTCAGTGTCGCAGTCGCGAGGGCTGTTGGCCGTCGGCTCTGGTGACCAGTGTTTGAGTCCCGCCGAGGGTTGGTGTTGTATGAATGAGGATCAGAGGGTGAGGGGTTGATTGTGGATGGGTGCGTGAAGGTGAACATGAGAGGATAAGGGTGAGTGAATGTGGACGGATTCATTTGGATGGGGGGAAGGATCGCTGGATCGCTGGATGGGTGGGTGAGTGAATGTAGGTGAATGAGGGTGAGGGGATGGATGGGTGTGTGTGAATGAGGGTGAGTGGGTTATGAATGTCACATTGTAATTGGTTTTGTATCAAATGTGTCGTAAAAACTAACGTGGGATAGGATAATAATAAATCATCATAAATGATGGTTTCCAAGGACAATAACCAACAGCTCGCTCCGCCGTGCCACCGAGACACCGGCCACTATTTGGAGGTTATAATTTACAGTACAATTCATGACGTCGTTAATTTCGGAAAAAAAGACATTATAATTCAACCGACATTGTTGCTTTTCCCCAAAAGACATCATGACGTTAGGTTTCCGTGGGGCGCACCCTGGGGAGGACTTGAACCCGGGTCTCCAGAGCTGATAATAACCCAGCAGCCCTTTTCCACTATGCAAATGTAAGTCTTTCAAAAACTTTGGTTTGTCACCAAAGTCCCATAGTTTGACCAACGGAAGAGAGGGAAGATCAGTGCACACCGCAGCACTTTCCTGAAGATGTCTCGGCGAAATACAGTCGAACGGAGAACAGCTGTGTGCTGTGAAACTATAAGTGGGCCTTCAAGTTCCGCGTGCCAAAGTTATCCAATGCACACGCACACTTTTTAATTATGTATCGCTCGAGGTCAAAATAACTCGGTGATGAACGACGACTCCAAACAACAGCCCCCATAATTCCCGCCGGAGAGGAGGGTACGCCAGCGACGACACCTCCTCCCACATCAGTAAGGGGAAGGTGGGGGGGGGGGGGGGATGAATCGTTTCATAACGTCCAACATCTGGGCACCCCTGTCACGCTAATGGAGCTCTCCGCTGAGTCACATTGTAGTCCTCTCAACAATTAATAGCCCCCCCCCCCCCCCCCCCCCGCGCGCTTTAATCGGAGATGCGCTCTGCATTCCGCTCTCAAATATTTACATTGTTTGTGAGCGAGTGCGTTCGCGAACTCTTGAGATGCCAACTGTGTCATCGGCGAGGACCGGTGAAGGGATGATGGAGAGGGAGGGAGCTCATTTAGTTTCGCCAGTTTCACGCATAAGCACGGTTAATGTTTCAAAAAAACCCAAAACATCAAACTCTTGATCTAAAACATAGGAAGATGTCCGTGGAAATAGATTGCGTAAGCTAAAGTGTGGGGGACTTTTTTTTTTTTTTTTTTTTTCTGTTTCTTTACTATTTTTCACCATCGGTTTGGCGTTGGTGTGTGTGTGTGGGTTTGACCCCTGGCGCTGGGGTCAGATGCTGACATTCAGTTTGACATTTCAAAGGGACATCGGCGGCCATCGCTGCTAAAGGTCGCAGTCTCTGTCCTGTCAGCGGGGGGTGGTGACCTCTCTCCTTGAGGAGGGGGACACTGGAACCTCTGGGTTGGATGACGGATGTGTGTATGAGTGTGTGTGTGTGTGTGTGTATGAGTGTGTGTGTGTGTGTATGACTCTTTTGTGTCTGTCTTTCCAGTGGTGTGATAATTAAGTTGCATCCTGCTCCAAGCTGTCTCTGCTGATTTGCATGCAAGCGTGTGTGCGCACACACACACGCGCACGCACACACACACACACACACACACACACAAAACAAACTAACTTGGACATGCGCCGGTGGTCCCTGGAATATGAGGGTGACCTTGGAGGTGTGTTAGATTTGGGTCAGGATCAGAATTTCCCTCTCAGCCCATCTGTGCTGTTCTGGAAGCCAGTCCAAAACCGCCTCCATGGGGGGAGAGGGCACCGCTACTCATGTCCCCACAGCAGATACCCAGGTCCAAACGACCCTCCCACCAAAAGACCCCCCATACCATTACACCACCCGCCCCCCCCCCACCACCCAAAAAATGGACCCTGGCACCATAAGGGGCCGATCACACAGAAAACTTTTGCAGGCTGTGCAGGCTTGCCTTTTAGGGTTGAATCCAGGAAAAAAGCAGGACAGCCGCTGGGCCTTTTTACTATTGCAAAGTTACCAAATAATATGTACACACCTATACCTATAATGACGTTAAGTCATTTGTTTTTCTTGAGTTTAACCTTTTTCAACTCAAAAATGTTATCTGCTCACGGCAGAAAAAAGCGAGGCGCTCAGGAACGCAAAAGCAGCGACCAAACGCTTCCTTCACATTGATAATAAGGACAAAATTGCCGCCCCATGCGGTTAAAAAGTGTACTGCGTAATCGGGGCCTAAGACCTCCATACCGAAACACCTCGGCACCAAAAGAGTTAAATCATATCAGGGGGGAAAGAAGTTGGGTGGAAGTGTGTGTGTGTGTGTGTCCTGGTGTATTTACATGTGTTGCGTAAGCCCAGTCAAAGCCTTGGAGCAGGTATTTTTTTTACTCTCTGGCCAGGTAATCCATTACAAATGATGATCCTGTCACTGGTGTGTATAGCCTTCATTCCCCACCCACCTCCTCACCCCCCACAACCATTCCTCTGACATGCAGACACACCCACACACAGGCATAGATATACACACATGCACGCACACGCACATGCACACACACACACACACACACACACACTTATATATAGATAAGAGGGATCAGGCTTCTGTCATTGGCCTCCAGGATGGCAAAAAGGGTAGATTACTATCATTGCTGACAGCTATTATAAATGTCATGCGCAAAAATGTACACACAGGCAGACACCAGGCAAAAGCGCGTATAGGTTTATGCACACAAACAAATTCAAGTCATATGCACATTTTTTTTAATGTTGATATTGTACTTGTATTGCATTGAAGTCGGGCTTTTCAGGGAATGGTGCACTTTATAATTTACAGTATGTATTCCTAGGAGAAGAGATAGGTCTGTAGGTCATTTCAAAATGACCTACAGAAATAACTAAATACAGTAAATATAACGATATGATGGGATCCTGTTCAAACAAAAACATATTTTAATTGACTGTATTGCTCTCCTAAGACGGGTAGTAGAGCGGAGGGTAAAACCAGAGGCATTGTGTGCTGATCCACTTCACCGGTACCTGATAACTCACTTGTTCTACTATTTATTTTTTTGATAGGTTTTATATAGCGCTTTATTGGAGGTCACTCAAAGCGCTTACATAGTGTGTGTGTGTGGGGGGGGAGATATGACACCTCATCCGCTACCAGAGTGTAGCACCCACTTGGGTGATGCACGGCAGCCAGTATGCGCCAGAACGCTCACCACACACTGGCACACAGCGGAGAGGTGAGGAATGAAACCAACCAATTAGAGACCAGGGGATGATTAGGTGGCCATGTTGGTACAAGAGCCGGGTTGGGAATTTGGCCGGGACACCGGGGTTAGCACCCCTACTCTTGCGATGAGTGCCACGGGATCTTTAGTGACCACAGGGAGTCAGGACCTCGGTTTTAACGTCTCATCCGAAAGACGGTGCTCTAGACGGGACAGAGTCCCCGTCTCCATCCCGGGGCATTGGGGGTCTTACAGAGGCCAGAGGGATGAGCACCCCCTACTGGCCCTCCAACACTCTTGTTATTTTTTTAACCTATACCTTTACTGTCCCTCCCTCTACTATACTTTCTCTCATTGCCTCTTCCCTCATCACTCTTACTTCCTGTACCCCCCACCACCCTCACCCCACTTCACGGCCCTCTTCCTATACCTCCTCCTCCTCCTCCTCCTCCTCCTCCTCCTCCTCCTCCTCCTCCTCCTCCTCCTCCTCCCCCCCATCCCCATCTGTCCATCCCAGCAGCACTTCTTACTGTGTTTACCAGAACCGGAGGACATGGGCAGATCACAGCACCCCGGGTCTGTCTTATGACTCTCTGTGCTGGGGAACAGAGGCCAGCCAGATGATAATACACCCTTCTACGAATGCATGTGTGTGGTGTTGTTGTGTGTGTGGGGGGGGGGGGGTGGTATGGTGGTGGTGGTAGGTGGTGGGTGTTGGGGTTGGTGACAAAGCGGAGACCTAGCACAGAGCATCCAGTGTAGGGAGGGTGGCCATTTTGTGCAAGCTGAGGGTGTGTATGGGTGATGGGGGTAGGTGTGTTGTTGGTGTG
>JAOPHQ010001505.1:40000-76352 GCA_030340625.1 Merluccius polli | reverse complement strand
TATTATCTTTTATCTTTATTATTATATACGAGCTTTTAAACCCTAAAGGTTATTATCTTTTATCTTTATTATTATAAGATTTATATATAACCCTAACGGTTATTATCTTATCTTTATTATTATATAAGAGCTTTTAAACCCTAACGGTTATTATTTTTTATCTTTATTATTATATAAGAGCTTTTAAACCCTAACGGTTATTATCTTTTATCTTTATTATTATATACGAGCTTTTAAACCCTAACGGTTATTATCTTTTATCTTTATTATTATATAAGCTTTTAAACCCTAACGGTTATTATCTTTTATCTTTATTATTATATAAGCTTTTAAACCCTAACGGTTATTATCTTTTATCTTTATTATTATATAAGAGCTTTTAAACCCTAAAGGTTATTATCTTTTATCCTTTAAAAACTATTATCTTGTCTTTTATCCTCTGTAGAAACTAAGAGCTTTTAAACCATGACACGTTTAATTATCTTATCTTTTATCTGTAGAAACTAAGAGCTTTTAAACCATGACACGTTTAATTATCTTATCTTTTATCTGTAGAAACTAAGAGCTTTTAAACCATGACACGTTTAATTATCTTATCTTTTATCTTTAGAAACTAAGAGCTTTTAAACCATGACACGTTTAATTATCTTATCTTTTATCTGTAGAAACTAAGAGCTTTTAAACCATGACACGTTTAATTATCTTATCTTTTATCTGTAGAAACTAAGAGCTTTTAAACCATGACACGTTTAATTATCTTATCTTTTATCTGTAGAAACTAAGAGCTTTTAAACCATGACACATTTAATTATCTTATCTTTTATCTGTAGAAACTAAGAGCTTTTAAACCATGACACGTTTAATTATCTTATCTTTTATCTGTAGAAACTAGGAGCTTTTAAACCATGACACGTTTAATTATCTTATATTTTATCTGTAGAAACTAAGAGCTTTTAAACCATGACACGTTTAATTATCTTATCTTTTATCTGTAGAAACTAAGAGCTTTTAAACCATGACACGTTTAATTATCTTATCTTTTATCTGTAGAAACTAAGAGCTTTTAAACCATGACACGTTTAATTATCTTATCTTTTATCTTTAGAAACTAAGAGCTTTTAAACCATGACACGTTTAATTATCTTATCTTTTATCTTTAGAAACTAAGAGCTTTTAAACCATGACACGTTTAATTATCTTATCTTTTATCTGTAGAAACTAAGAGCTTTTAAACCATGACACGTTTAATTATCTTATCTTTTATCTGTAGAAACTAAGAGCTTTTAAACCATGACACGTTTAATTATCTTATCTTTTATCTGTAGAAACTAAGAGCTTTTAAACCATGACACGTTTAATTATCTTATCTTTTATCTGTAGAAACTAAGAGCTTTTAAACCATGACACGTTTAATTATCTTATCTTTTATCTGTAGAAACTAAGAGCTTTTAAACCATGACACGTTTAATTATCTTATCTTTTATCTTTAGAAACTAAGAGCTTTTAAACCATGACACGTTTAATTATCTTATCTTTTATCTGTAGAAACTAAGAGCTTTTAAACCATGACACGTTTAATTATCTTATCTTTTATCTTTAGAAACTAAGAGCTTTTAAACCATGACACGTTTAATTATCTTATCTTTTATCTTTAGAAACTAAGAGCTTTTAAACCATGACACGTTTAATTATCTTATCTTTTATCTGTAGAAACTAAGAGCTTTTAAACCATGACACGTTTAATTATCTTATCTTTTATCTGTAGAAACTAAGAGCTTTTAAACCATGACACGTTTAATTATCTTATCTTTTATCTGTAGAAACTAAGAGCTTTTAAACCATGACACGTTTAATTATCTTATCTTTTATCTGTAGAAACTAAGAGCTTTTAAACCATGACACGTTTAATTATCTTATCTTTTATCTGTAGAAACTAAGAGCTTTTAAACCATGACACGTTTAATTATCTTGTCTTTTATCCTCTGTAGAAACTAAGAGCTTTTAAACCATGACACGTTTAATTATCTTATCTTTTATCTGTAGAAACTATGAGAGGTTCGTATGGAGACAGAGATCGCGTCCGTGGACGTGACAGGGGGTGAGTAACCCGCTAGCCTCAACTAGCCGCTAGCCTCAACTAGCCGCTAGCCTGCCTCAACTAGCCGCTAGCCTGCCTCAACTAGCCTGCCTTAACCAGCCTACCCAAGGTAGTCGCTAGCCTGCCTCAATTAGCAGCTAGCCTGCTCATATAGCCGCTAGCCTGCTCAACTAGCCTGCCTAAGCTAGCCTACCTCAACTAGCCGCTAGCCTGCCTCAACTAGCCGCTAGCCTGCCTCAACTAGCCTGCCTAAGCTAGCCTACCTCAACTAGCCGCTAGCCTGCCTCAACTAGCCGCTAGCCTGCCTCAACTAGCCTGCCTAAGCTAGCCTACCTCAACTAGCCGCTAGCCTGCCTTAATTGGTGCGAAAGCCCACTTTAACGGACGGGCGCTAGCGTATTAGCCTACATAGACCAACTAGCGCTCTGCTAGCCTAAAGTCCATTCTTCTGTGTTTTCATGAGTACGACGACGGCAACACCCAACAATATTTCTGCCGATTAAATCGGACGCTTTTCCCGCAGAAGTCCTCGGTTTGGATCCGGCAGAAGCGGTTCGTCCGGGAACAGGAAGTTCGGGAACCCGGGGGACCGCCTGCGGAAGAAGAAGTGGGATCTGGCCGAACTGCCCAAGTTCGAGAAGGACTTCTACAAAGAGCACCCGGAGGTGCAGCGACTCAGCCAGGTGGCGTTTTACAGGACAAATATACAAATATATATGTGTATATATATATATATATATACACATATATGTGTGTTGAACATGCATGTTGTTTTGCTGTGTTGCTTTGTTGATATGTGTTTGCTGTTTCCAGTATGAATTGGAGGAGTTTCGCAGGAAGAAGGAAATCACGATCCGTGGTTCTGGCTGTCCGAAAGCCGTCACCAACTTCAGCCAGGCCCACTTCCCCCGTAAGAACCTGCAGTATGAACAGAGTGTCTTCCTGTAGTGTTGAGATGAGGGTCATGGAGGGTCTTCCTGTAGTGTTGAGATGAGGTTCATGGAGGGTCATGGAGGGTCTTCCTGTAGTGTTGAGATGAGGTTCATGGAGGGTCATGGAGGGTCTTCCTGTAGCGATGAGATGAGGTTCATGGAGGGTCATGGAGGGTCTTCCTGTAGCGATGAGATGAGGTTCATGGAGGGTCTTCCTGTAGCGTTGAGATGAGGTTCATGGAGGGTCTTCCTGTAGCGTTGAGATGAGGTTCATGGAGGGTCATGGAGGGTCTTCCTGTAGCGATGAGATGAGGTTCATGGAGGGTCATGGAGGGTCTTCCTGTAGTGTTGAGATGAGGTTCATGGAGGGTCTTCCTGTAGCGTTGAGATGAGGTTCATGGAGGGTCATGGAGGGTCTTCCTGTAGTGTTGAGATGAGGTTCATGGAGGGTCATGGAGGGTCTTCCTGTAGCGATGAGATGAGGTTCATGGAGGGTCTTCCTGTAGCGATGAGATGAGGTTCATGGAGGGTCTTCCTGTAGCGATGAGATGAGGTTCATGGAGGGTCTTCCTGTAGTGTTAGAGATGAGGTTCATGGAGGGTCATGGAGGGTCTTCCTGTAGCGATGAGATGAGGTTCATGGAGGGTCATGGAGGGTCTTCCTGTAGTGTTGAGATGAGGTTCATGGAGGGTCATGGAGGGTCTTCCTGTAGCGTTGAGATGAGGTTCATGGAGGGTCATGGAGGGTCTTCCTGTAGTGTTAGAGATGAGGTTCATGGAGGGTCATGGAGGGTCTTCCTGTAGCGTTGAGATGAGGTTCATGGAGGGTCTTCCTGTAGCGATGAGATGAGGTTCATGGAGGGTCTTCCTTTGTGTAGAGTATGTGATGGACGTGCTGATGCAGCAGAACTTCAAGGAGCCCACAGCCATCCAGGCCCAGGGCTTCCCATTGGCTCTCAGCGGCAGAGACATGGTGGGCATCGCCCAGACCGGCTCCGGGAAAACTCTAGCGGTAAGACCTACACCACAGCGTAACTCTATCGTAACACCTAGACCGCAACGTAACTCTATCGGTAACACCTAGACCGCAGCGTAACTATCGGTAACACCTAGAGCACAGCGTAACTATCGGTAACACCTAGACCGCAACGTAACTATCGGTAACACCTAGACCGCAGCGTAACTATCGGTAACACCTAGACCGCAGCGTAACTATCGGTAACACCTAGACCGCAACGTAACTATCGGTAACACCTAGACCGCAGCGTAACTATCGGTAACACCTAGACCGCAGCGTAACTATCGGTAACACCTAGACCGCAGCGTAACTATCGGTAACACCTAGACCACAGCGTAACTATCGGTAACACCTAGAGCACAGCGTAACTATCGGTAACACCTAGAGCACAGCGTAACTATCGGTAACACCTAGAGCACAGCGTAACTATCGGTAACACCTAGAGCACAGCGTAACTATCGGTAACACCTAGACCACAGCGTAACTATCGGTAACACCTAGAGCACAGCGTAACTATCGGTAACACCTAGAGCACAGCGTAACTATCGGTAACACCTAGAGCACAGCGTAACTATCGGTAACACCTAGACCGCAGCGTAACTATCGGTAACACCTAGAGCACAGCGTAACTATCGGTAACACCTAGACCACAGCGTAACTATCGGTAACACCTAGACCACAGCGTAACTATCGGTAACACCTAGAGCACAGCGTAACTATCGGTAACACCTAGAGCACAGCGTAACTATCGGTAACACCTAGACCACAGCGTAACTATCGGTAACACCTAGAGCACAGCGTAACTATCGGTAACACCTAGAGCACAGCGTAACTATCGGTAACACCTAGAGCACAGCGTAACTATCGGTAACACCTAGAGCACAGCGTAACTATCGGTAACACCTAGACCACAGCGTAACTATCGGTAACACCTAGAGCACAGCGTAACTATCGGTAACACCTAGAGCACAGCGTAACTATCGGTAACACCTAGAGCACAGCGTAACTATCGGTAACACCTAGAGCACAGCGTAACTCTCTCTAAAGGCGCTGTGTGTTTGCTTAGGCAGTGGAACTGCTGTCGGTGGTTTTGAGTACAATATAGAGTCAGAATATCGCCACTGAATATCGTCGCTGCGGTTTGTCTGATCCCACCTGAAAGCAGTGACGTGTGTTTTGGTTGTTGAGTCATGTGACAACATGTCCCTCTGGAGAAGACGAGTTGCAGTTCTAGTTGAACAGGGTTTCATCCACAGCTGCCTCTCTTTTGTCCCCCTCCCAGTATCTGCTCCCTGCCATCGTCCACATCAACCACCAGGCCTACTTGGAGCGAGGAGACGGACCCATCGTAAGTCGCGCTCTCGCTCTCCCATGTCAGTTTTCCTGACCTTGGGGTCGCCTGATATGCAGATGGATGGTCGCAGGAGATTGCTGACTTCTCTTTCCTGTTCTTCGTTCTTCTCCTCCCTGTTGTGGTGTCTTCTCCTTTCTGTTCTTGGTTCTTCTCCTTCCTGTTCTGTGTTCTTCTCCTTCCTGTTCTGACGTCTTCTCCTTCCGGTTGTGATGTTCCCGGGGGCCCCTCTCCTCAGTGTCTGGTTCTGGCCCCGACCAGAGAGCTGGCCCAGCAGGTCCAGACGGTGGCCTATGACTACGGCAAGTTGTCTCGCCTCAAGAGCACCTGTGTGTACGGAGGCGCCCCCAAGGGCCCCCAGCTCAGAGAACTGGAGAGAGGTGAGAACGAGGGTTTGTTTGGGATTCAACACACTTGCATATCTTTCCTTGACACATCACTTGCACTCGGTCTGACTAACTGCAGTTTTGAGAAATGCACCAGTAGTTTTGTAGTTGCTCCAATATTGATCGTATGTCTCGATTGTTCTCAGCCTCACCTCTAAGTTGCTTTGGATAAGAGCCTCTGCTAAATGACTCGGTGTAAACGTGACACGTCGGTTTTTCTTACTGGCTAGTTTTGACATATCACACCAGAACGTCTTCATTCTGAAATATTCAGATGAGGTTGCATGGGAAAACGGGTTCTTACAGGTGTGGAGATCTGCATTGCCACACCTGGTAGGCTGATTGACTTCCTGGAGTGTGGGAAGACCAACCTGCGACGTTGCACCTACCTGGTGTTGGACGAGGCCGACCGCATGCTGGACATGGGCTTCGAGCCCCAGATCAGGAAGATCGTGGACCAGATCCGGGTATGGTTCCACCTCCCTTAAACCCACCCAGATGTATGAGGACTAGATCAGTCTGCCCACCCAGTGGACTGTACCAACTGGTAGGCTGATCTATCCATCGTACATCTGGGTGGACACTCCCACTTGTGATGTCACTAGAGAGTAGTCACATGACATTTTTTAAACGTCTTGTAATGGCTGTCATCACCACAGCTGATGACAGCGGCCCTTTAGTTCTCTGGTCTCATTTTTGTCGCCGCAGCCCGACAGACAGACTCTGATGTGGAGCGCCACCTGGCCCAAGGAGGTGCGGCAGCTGGCCGAGGACTTCCTGAAGGACTACATCCAGATCAACGTGGGCGCCTTGGAGCTCAGCGCCAACCACAACATCCTGCAGATCGTAGACGTCTGCATGGAGAACGAGAAGGACAGCAAGTATGACCCAACCCTGTGGAGGGTTTAGAGCGAATAATCCCATTCTGATGGGATTACGGTCTCAGATTCCCACGATTGCGTTTTTAAACAAAACTAAAACACTTTTAGTTTTTTTCCATTTTCCATGGAAACAGAGTTGATGGTGCAGACTGTGATTTTTCACAACACGCATATGAAGCAGAACTTTGTTATATTAGAAAAGAGATCAGCTGGGAGGTGACAACCTTCCACCTCCTGCTCCTCAGACTGTTCCAGCTGATGGAGGAGATCATGGAGGAGAAGGAGAACAAGACCATCATCTTCGTGGAGACCAAGAAGCGTTGTGATGACCTCACTCGCAGGATGAGACGAGACGGGTCGGTTACGGGCCGGGAATCGAACCCAGAACTCAACTGAACTTTATTTATACAGCACCTTTCATACAAGCATGCAGCCCAAAGTGCTTCACATAGCAAATTAAAACAACTTAATTTAAAAAAAATTTAAATAACATTTTGCAAGACTAAAAATTACAACAATAAAATGTTACAAATATATTAATAAAAGCTACGGCTAACTAAGAACCTTTGAGCTGAGAGTCAAACAGCATAGCCACAACGCTATCCGTATATCCTTATATCCGTATATCCGTATATCCGTATATCCTTCTATCCGTATATCCGTATATCCTTATATCCTTATATCCGTATATCCGTATATCCGTATATCCGTATATCCTTATATCCATATATCCGTATATCCTTATATCCGTATATCCGTATATCCGTATATCCGTATATCCTTATATCCTTATATCCGTATATCCGTATATCCGTATATCCTTATATCCGTATATCCGTATATCCTTATATCCTTATATCCGTATATCCGTATATCCTTATATCCTTATATCCGTATATCCGTATATCCTTATATCCGTATATCCGTATATCCGTATATACTTATATCCGTATATCCGTATATCCTTATATCCGTATATCCGTATATCCTTATATCCGTATATCCGTATATCCTTATATCCGTATATCCGTATATCCGTATATCCGTATATCCGTATATCCGTATATCCGTATATCCTTATATCCGTATATCCGTATATCCGTATATCCTTATATCCGTATATCCGTATATCCGTATATCCGGTAAACCGCTGTGTACCGTTGTACCGCTGTGTACCGTTGTACCGCTGTGTACCGTTGTACCGCTGTGTACCGTTGCACCGCTGTGTACCGTTGCACCGTCTAGTTGACCGGCTGTCTGTACCCTCCAGGTGGCCAGCCATGTGTATCCATGGAGACAAGAGCCAGCCAGAGAGGGACTGGGTGCTAACAGGTAAAACTTTGTATCTTGTATGTTAGTGTTCAGATTTACTTCATTTTGTTAAGGAGGTATTTAGATTTAATTAATTGTACAAAGATAATATGGAATTATTTTAACTGTGTATGCCCAATATTAGGACAAAAAAATACATATTTTTTTTAATTACCCCCTGCGATGCTTCAAAGTACCTCTAGGGGTACGCGTACCCCACTTGAGAAACACTGGTCTAGTGTGCCACGTTTGTCAAAGGCAGAACTTTATTTATAAGACAGTATTAGTGGTATTGGTGATATCAAAATGGCCGTCCTGTGTGTTGCAGAGTTCAGGAGCGGGAAAGCCCCCATCCTCATCGCGACAGACGTGGCGTCGCGCGGTCTAGGTATGTCACCTGCAGCGTAGCGCACCTTCACCTCCTTCAGAGTAAAAGCCTCAGCCTGTCCAGGTATGTCACCTGCAGCGTAGCGCACCTTCACCTCCTTCAGAGTAAAAGCCTCAGCCTGTCCAGGTATGTCACCTGCAGCGTAGCGCACCTTCACCTCCTTCAGAGTAAAAGCCTCAGCCTGTCCAGGTATGTCACCTGCAGCGTAGCGCACCTTCACCTCCTTCAGAGTAAAAGCCCCAGCCTGTCCAGGTATGTCACCTGCAGCGTAGCGCACCTTCACCTCCTTCACCTCCTTCAGAGTAAAAGCCTCAGCCTGTCCAGGTATGTCACCTGCAGCGTAGCGCACCTTCACCTCCTTCAGAGTAAAAGCCTCAGCCTGTCCAGGTATGTCACCTGCAGCGTAGCGCACCTTCACCTCCTTCAGAGTAAAAGCCTCAGCCTGTCCAGGTATGTCACCTGCAGCGTAGCGCACCTTCACCTCCTTCAGAGTAAAAGCCTCAGCCTGTCCAGGTATGTCACCTGCAGCGTAGCGCACCTTCACCTCCTTCAGAGTAAAAGCCCCAGCCTGTCCAGGTATGTCACCTGCAGCGTAGCGCACCTTCACCTCCTTCAGAGTAAAAGCCCCAGCCTGTCCAGGTATGTCACCTGCAGCGTAGCGCACCTTCACCTCCTTCAGAGTAAAAGCCTCAGCCTGTCCAGGTATGTCACCTGCAGCGTAGCGCACCTTCACCTCCTTCAGAGTAAAAGCCTCAGCCTGTCCAGGTATGTCACCTGCAGCGCACCGTTCATACGCTCCGCCCATCTTAGGGTTAAGATGGAGTTTATTCATCCCAGACAGGAAACTGTCACAGCAGAAAGTTCAGGACTGTTATGGTAAAGAAGAAACTAATAATAATATCAACTAATAATAAATAAAGACAAAACCTTTTTTTATACACAATAGGAGTCGTAGAATATGAATATGATACAGGATGGAGATCAATTTAGTGTTTTTATTGAATGCGTCTACAGAACACCACAAAACCACAAGCAAAGTATTTATACGTTTATCTTTAGCCTAGCCTAGAAGTATTAGCGCATATAGGGACCCTATTGCGTTACATTTTACTAGCCGTATAAGCACCATAATGCTAACTAACTTAGCTAAGTTTTCACCTAATTCTATGTTCATTTGTTTCCTTTCATTTCATTTTGTTTTTGTTTTTTTGTTTCCAAGTCTCTCTTCCGGCAACTAGAAGCACTCAGGCCCTCGGGAGCCTGCTGCCGGACCTAGGCATGACTAATCGAATCCTGAGTCGGGGAGAGAGACGGCTAACCACTCCCAGACCCAGCCATCTCCACTGAAAGCCCCGACCCCTCCGTACGAGACCCCCCCCCTCCCAGGACCGGGGTGGGGGGGGGCGAGGGGGGCGAACGGGGTCTAAATTTGGGCCCCCTGGGGGTCGGGGTCGCTGGCACCCTGCTGGGAGGGTGGAGAGGGGGCTACGCTCGCCTGGCACTGACGCACCACCGCTGTAGCAGCCATGGCCCCGCTACAGCTAGCCTAGCGGCTAACGGCTAACAGTGTGTCTGAGTTCATTACGATAGGATCTATTCCCTGCGGCACACAGCTCAGCCACTTTGGATTCAGCATTGGCTCAAGGGTTACTGCACCCCTGGGGTTACAGCCCAGGGCTACTCTGATAGGCTGGTTACAGCCCAGGGCTCCTCTGATAGGCTGGTTACAGCCCAGGGCTCCTCTGATAGGCTGGTTACAGCCCAGGGCTCCTCTGATAGGCTGGTTACAGCCCAGGGCTCCTCTGATAGGCTGGTTACAGCCCAGGGCTCCTCTGATAGGCTGGTTACAGCCCAGGGCTACTCCGATAGGCTGGTTACACCCCAGGGCTACTCTGATAGGCTGGTTACAGCCCAGGGCTACTCTGATAGGCTGACATCAACTGAGAACTGATCTGATAGGCTAATGGCAGCGCAGGGCTATTCTAATAGGCTGACTATAGCTGAAGCTACCCTGATAGGGCCCTTTAGATGCAGGGCTAATCTGATTCTAGCTTAGCTTCCTCTGATAGGCAGTTCTTCTCTGATAGGCTAATAGCAGCTACCCTGATAGGCTGGTTTATAGCCTAGCCCTTCTCCGATAGGTTGATTTCAGCGCAGGGCTACTCCGTTAGATAATCGGATTCCAGCTAAGGTTACTCTGATCATCCTCCCTCGGCTACTCTGATAGGCTAGTGAGAGCCCTACTCTGATAGGCTAGTGAGAGCCCTACTCTGATAGGCTAGTGAGAGCCCTACTCTGATAGGCTAGTGAGAGTCCTACTCTGATTGGCTAGTGAGAGCCCTACTCCGATAGGCTAGTGAGAGCCCTACTCCGATAGGCTAGTGAGAGCCCTACTCTGATAGGCTAGTGAGAGCCCTACTCCGATAGGCTAGTGAGAGCCCTACTCTGATAGGCTAGTGAGAGCCCTACTCCGATAGGCTAGTGAGAGCCCTACTCTGATAGGCTAGTGAGAGCCCTACTCCGATAGGCTAGTGAGAGCCCTACTCCGATAGGCTAGTGAGAGCCCTACTCTGATAGGCTAGTGAGAGCCCTACTCCGATAGGCTAGTGAGAGCCCTACTCCGATAGGCTAGTGAGAGCCCTACTCTGATTGGCTAGTGAGAGCCCTACTCTGATTGGCTAGTGAGAGCCCTACTCCGATAGGCTAGTGAGAGCCCTACTCCGATAGGCTAGTGAGAGCCCTACTCCGATAGGCTAGTGAGAGCCCTACTCCGATAGGCTAGTGAGAGCCCTACTCTGATTGGCTAGTGAGAGCCCTACTCTGATTGGCGGTCGGTTCCCAGCTGCAGTGGTGCGTTGCGTGGAGACGGAGCAGCCTGAGGCCACCCTCCCCAGCCCCCACGCCCCCAGCTGCCCTGGCTGTGGCCCTGGCTGTGGGCCGGCCTCTCCTCCATGGAGGTCATGTCTGGTCCTGGCTGGCAGGGGTCCTGGCCTCAAGAAGACTCCTCTCTCTGTTAGACACTCCCTCACCACCTCCTCTCTCTGTTCGACACTCCCTCACCTTCTCCTCTCTCTGTTCGACACTCCCTCACCTCCTCCTCCTCTCTCTGTTCGACACTCCCTTACCTCCTTCTCTATTTCTGTTAGACTCCTCCTCCTCCTCCTCCTCCTCCTCCTCCTCCTATCTCTCTGGTAGATACCACCTCCTCCTCCTCTCTCTGTTAGACACTCCCTCACCACCTCCTCCTCTCTCTCTCTCTCCCCCCCCCCCCCCCCCCCCCCCCCCCCTCCCCCCTCCCTCTCCAAGTCCTTCTAAAGCAGTTATCTCGTTGCGCCGGATTATGGATCCCCCCCCCCCCCCAGAGTCCATGTTCTGTGACCCGGTCACACAGAGTCCATGTTCTGTGACCCGGTCACACAGAGTCCATGTTCTGTGACCCGGTCACACAGAGTCCATGTTCTGTGACCCGGTCACACAGAGTCCATGTTCTGTGACCCGGGACCTGAGCGATGGTCTTTAAGGCACGCAGCGCCACACACGCCCCCCTAGTGTCTGTTTCTTGTTACTGCACCTGGAACCTCGGGCTCCCGGGTCCACTGCCGGTCCACACGCCGCCAATCGCCCCCAACAGTCTCCAAATATTCACCAGGCCACCAAATACCCCAAACCGACATCTTAATTAATATCCCCTCCACTAAGCCCCGCCCCTTCGCCACCTCGCCCCGCATACCAATGAAGAAGAGCTGTGTGGTAAAGTACAGACCGCACCTGCAGCGCCAGGGCCTTCCTGATTGGTGGAGGACGGACAGCGGGGCTTGGGGGGGGGGAGCTTTGGTCTGGTCCGCTCTCCTTCTGCCCCTGCGGTCCTCTCTCTCACCACCGGAGGGAGCTAGGTGGGCAGACCCTGTCAGGGCAGCTCTAGAGCTATGAATTCTGGGTAAGTACGTCCACTCAACCCCCACCTCCCTCTGCCCTCCTCCGTCGCCTCGGTCGAAAAGGAGACTTTTTATTTTAATTGTTTTCCCTCCAATCTGCAGTGATTTTCCCGAGCCCTTAGTCAGCCTGTAATAAGAAACAGACCAAACGCGCGGCCCACGTTGCACCGGGATCAGTGCCTCTATTCTTTATCTACTTCCTGTTAGTGCTTCCTGTTTTATGTCCCAGTATGGTGTCAGTATCTCACTTTGTCTTTCTTGGTAGATTGGGCATTTAATTACAAAGGACTTAATTGCCATGTTAAAAGTAAAACTGACTCATTATGTCAGATGCCAGCAGGAGGCTTTAGAAGCACATTTCTGCCCTTTGTTTCCCATCAGTTCTCCTTCGTTTCTAACTTGGACTCTTCTGTTTCTTCTCTCCCGCCTCCCCAAGACGTGGAAGACGTGAAGTTCGTCATCAACTACGACTACCCCAACTCCTCGGAGGACTACATCCACCGCATCGGCCGCACGGCGCGCAGCAACAACAAGGGCACCGCCTACACCTTCTTCACCCCCGGGAACCTGCGGCAGGCCCGCGAGCTGATCCGGGTCCTGGAGGAGGCCCGCCAGACCATCAACCCCAAGCTGCTGCAGCTGGTCAACGGCCGCGGCGGCGGCGGCGGCGCAGGAAGTGGCGGAGGTGAGGGCCCTGTTCTCCTCGCGGCTGCTTCACGACACGAGAAGACCCGAATCCCTGAGCCGAGTCATCTTTCGATAAATTAAAACACTTTTGATAAATAAATACGTTTAGCATATTTCCATAAATAAAATACGTTAAGCGGCTTCCGATAATTTAATAAGTTTAGTGTCTTTCGATAAATACTTTTTAGCGTATTTCGATTGATAAATATGTTAAGTGTCTTTTGATGAACACATTTAGCGCTTGGCGTCTTCGTCAAACACGGAGACTTGTTGACCTTCTCCAGCTATTGGTGTCTCACCGTCTTCTCGCTCCGTCTCCAGGTGGCCGCTCCCGTTTCCGTGGCTCCTCCTCCGACAACCCCAACCTCATGTACCAGGATGAGTGCGAACGCCGCATGCGCTCCGGTGGAGGAGGGGCCGGCGGCGGCGGCGGGGTCAAGGACGGCCGTTGCGGCGGTGCGAGCAGCGTCGGGCGTGAAGGGTGCAGCCGGGACGCCGACCGCTCTTCCTCCTCCTCTTCCTCCTCCTACAGGGACCGCGGCAGCAGGGACGGGGGGCGGAGCTCCGGCTCTAGCTCCTCCTACCCGTCGTACCAGAGCAGCAGATCCAGCGGCGGCCAGTACTCCAGCTCCAGGGCCGGCGCTGCGGCGGGGAGCGCCGGGGTGGCGGCCGCGGCCCCGGCCCCGCCTCTCCAGTCCGGCCCCCAGCCTCTCATGGCCCAGAAGTTCATCCCCACCCAGCCTATGATGGGCCTCATGGGACACTCCCCCTTCCAGTTTGTCCCTCCCCCAGCCCCCCCTGCCGCCACGACCAGGAAGTAAACGTGGGGTGTTGGTTGTAGACCCCCCCCACCGCATACACCTTCATGTGCGTCTCCCAACAGACAGCAGTTAGTGTTGTAGTCAGAAGGTCTCCTCACAGTGTTGTCGAAGGTTCCAGATCTCCATCATCTTGTTGGATGAGCGATGGTGGAACGGGTAAAGGGTTATGTGGAGACGAGCTGGCTAGGTAGCTAGCTAGATCGCTAGAGTAGCAATGTTATATATTGTGCTGAGCTCTGAAACCGCTGCTGAGGTGACTTAAGTGAGATTCAACATTTATGGGGAATTTATGTATTTTTTGATTTATGGAAGCAAGTTATTTGGCCAAGAGAAGTCTCATCGTTGGTCCTGGTGCTGGTCGTGGTGTCGTTAGCCAGTATGGTCCTGGTGCTGGTCTTGGTGTTAGCCCAGTATGGTCCTGGTGCTGGTCTTGGTGTTAGCCCAGTATGGTCCTGGTGCTGGTCTTGGTGTTAGCCCAGTATGGTCCTGGTGCTGGTCTTGGTGTTAGCCCAGTATGGTCCTGGTGCTGGTCTTGGTGTTAGCCCAGTATGGTCCTGGTGCTGGTCTTGGTGTTAGCCCAGTATGGTCCTGGTGCTGGTCTTGGTCTTGCCTTTAGGTGTATGGAAGGTAGGTTCCTTAGTTCACGTGTTTGTTGGTTTATACTTAACCTTTTGTTGCTTATGTATATTATATCAAACTAAAACATTTTGGAAGTGTTAATTAAACTTTTACAAACCTTCACCAGCTTTTATAGTTTTTTTGTATGAATTAGTTTGATAGTCGCTTTGCAGTTTTTAGTGGTGTTATTGAAGTGTCCTCTGCCTGAACACTGAATTTGTGACTCTTTCTTATATTGTTTTTTTTCCCAGGGTTCAATAAAGTTCTTCAGTGTAACATCACGTGTGGCTTCCATTCTTCACTGGACAATCAGTCATCCAATTAATATTCGACCAATGAAATAGATCCGATGGTTTGAAGCCATACCAGACATACGACACAGAGGACCTCACTGAGGTCCGCAACACGCCGGAATGGCGACGTCTGCCTTGCCGGGGATGGTGATACAGGTGATACAGGTGATACAGGTAATGCAGCTGTTCAGCACTACAGGTGTTCAGCACTACAGGTGTTCATCACTACAGGTGTTCAGCACGACAGGTGTTCAGCACTACACTACAGGTGTTCAGCACGACAGGTGTTCAGCACAACAGGTGTTCAGCACTACACTACAGGTGTTCAGCACTACAGGTGTTCAGCACTACACTACAGGTGTTCAGCACGACAGGTGTTCAGCACAACAGGTGTTCAGCACTACACTACAGGTGTTCAGCACTACACTACAGGTGTTCAGCACTACAGGTGTTCAGCACTACAGGTGTCCAGCACTACACTACAGGTGTTCAGCACTACACTACAGGTGTTCAGCACTACACTACAGGTGTTCAGCACTACAGGTGTTCAGCACTACAGGTGTCCAGCACTACACTACAGGTGTTCAGCACTACACTACAGGTGTTCAGCACTACACTACAGGTGTTCAGCACTACAGGTGTTCAGCACTATACTACAGGTGTTCAGCACTACATGACAGGTGTTCAGCACTACACTACAGGTGTTCAGCACTACAGGTGTTCAGCACTACACTACAGGTGTTCAGCACTACAGGTGTTCAGCACTACACTACAGGTGTTCAGCACTACAGGTGTTCAGCACTATACTACAGGTGTTCAGCACTACATGACAGGTGTTCAGCACTACAGGTGTTCAGCACTATACTACAGGTGTTCAGCACTACACTACAGGTGTTCAGCACTACACTACAGGTGTTCAGCACTACAGGTGTTCAGCACTACACTACAGGTGTTCATCACTACAGGTGTTCAGCACTACACTACAGGTGTTCAGCACTACACTACAGGTGTTCAGCACTACAGGTGTTCAGCACTACAGGTGTTCAGCACTACACTACAGGTGTTCAAATGCATGGATTCACCAATACAACCGTTTCCATTGGAGTACAAGGGCTTCAACGAAGGCCAGAGGAGCCTAAAGGTATGTTTCCGTTTTTAAATGGTTTCTAGGACTCTTGGTTGCTGCTCTAGGATTATATGCTCTGGTCCTCAGGTCAGGATTAGGATTTAAAGTTCATTCTTCCAAAGAGTCCTGTATTATGATTACTGGCTTGGTATGGCCTGGAACTGGCCTGGTATGGCCTGGTACTGGCTTGGTATGGCTTGGTATGGCTTGGTACTGGCTTGGTATGGCCTGGTACTGGCTTGGTATGGCCTGGAACTGGCTTAATATGGCCTGGTACTGGCTTGGTATGGCCTGGAACTGGCTTAATATGGCCTGGTACTGGCTTGGTATGGCCTGGTACTGGCTTGGTATGGCCTGGAACTGGCTTAATATGGCCTGGTACTGGCTTGGTATGGCCTGGTACTGGCTTGGTATGGCCTGGAACTGGCTTAATATGGCCTGGTACTGGCTTGGTATGACCTGGTACTGGCTTGGTATGGCCTGGTATGACCTGGTACTGGCCTGGTACTGGCTTGGTATGGCCTGGTATGACCTGGTACTGGCCTGGTATGGCTTAATATGGCCTGGTACTGGCTTGGTATGACCTGGTACTGGCTTGGTATGGCTTAATATGGCCTGGTACTGGCTTGGTATGGCTTGGTACGGCCTGGTACTGGCTTGGTATGGCCTGGTACTGGCTTGGTACTGGCTTGGTATGACCTGGTACTGGCCTGGTACTGGCTTGGTATGGCTTGGTACTGGCTCTTTATGACCTGATACTGGCCTGGTACTGGATTGGTATGGCTTGGTATGACCTGGTACTGGCTTGATACTGGCTTGGTATGGCCTGGTACTGGCTTGGTATGGCCTGGTATGGCCTGGTACTGGCTTGGTATGACCTGGTACTGGCCTGGTATGGCCTGGTACTGGCTTGGTATGGCCAGGTACTAGTTTGGTATGGCCTGGTACTGGCCTGGTATGGCCTGGTACTGGCTTGGTATGGCTTGGTACTGGCTTGGTATGGCCTGGTACTGGCTTGGTATGACCTGGTACTGGCCTGGTACTGGCCTGGTATGACCTGGTACTGGCTTGGTATGGCTCCACTAATTGAAACTGAATTGAAGGCGTTTACAGGTGAACCCCCTGACCCTCATATCACAGGTGTGTTGCCTCAACCTTAATCAGCAGGTGACAGGTAACCATAACAACCGTAACCATGACAACCAATCAGAGGCTATGCATGCAGTAGCATGTTTCACCTGCAGAGGGATCTAATGTAAACCAATCCACAACGTGTCGGTGTAATGTATTGTTTTTAGATAGTGTACACTCCCAAACAAATTAGAAGGAATTGGACAAATTAACCGCAGAGTGAAACAAATCAGACTTCAGATTGACAAGATAGAGTTTTTATTACCGTTGGATATATACTTATATATATCTTTTGGATTTCCACTAGGCAAGCGCACGGCCGAACTGCCATGTTGGTATTTACAGCCGGGATCGGCGGGAATGGAGGAGAGGACCGCTTGCATGCAGACGGATGTTTCCAGAGGAACAGGAAGTGAGAGAGGACAGTGTTTGACCGTAAGCAGATGCAGACGACTGATTCTGGTGCGGATGAGATCTCGACCCGAAGGTTTCATAACTGCTGTAACAACGAGACGATGCGTAGGGAAGACGATTAATATGGAACCAAAGTGAAACCGCAAAATAGGCACATAAGGCAGACTGGAGTGAACTGAGCGTCTGCTGGTCGTTCCTCTGGTGACCTTCAGCCCATGACTGCAGGAAACAGAACAATAAACCCGTTGAGCGGAGGAGTTCAGACCGGGAGCGGCATGCGGGACGGAGGACACTACAAAGAAACTGTGGACCAACCGCCGCATTTACTGTAACTATGGAGACGGACCGGTTTAAAACACGCGGCTGCAACATAACAGGAGAGTTTCCACGCCGCCGCCACTTCCTGTCCTTCAGCGCGGGGACAGACGGCGGACAGAGCAGAGGAACACGACGCCACTTCCTGTCCTTCAGCGTGGGGACAGACGGCGGACAGAGGAGAGGAACGCGACGCCACTTCCTGTCCTTCAGCGTGGGGACAGACGGCGGACAGAGGAGAGGAACACGACGCCACTTCCTGTCCTTCAGCGTGGGGACAGACGGCGGACAGAGCAGAGGAACACGACGCCACTTCCTGTCCTTCAGCGTGGGGACAGACGGCGGACAGAGCAGAGGAACACGACGCCACTTCCTGTCCTTCAGCGTGGGGACAGACGGCGGACAGAGGAACGCGACGCCACTTCCTGTCCTTCAGCGCGGGGACAGACGGCGGACAGAGGAGAGGAACACGACGCCACTTCCTGTCCTTCAGCGTGGGGACAGACGGCGGACAGAGCAGAGGAACACGACGCCACTTCCTGTCCTTCAGCGTGGGGACAGACGGCGGACAGAGGAACACGACGCCACTTCCTGTCCTTCAGCGCGGGGACAGACGGCGGACAGAGCAGAGGAACGCGACGCCACCGGTGGAAAGGAGGAGAAGGAAACTGAGGATCCTGCAGAGGATCTGAAGAGTCAGAGAGAGTCTGTCAGGGGGGCTGCAGCGCTGCAGGGCTATAGTGAGCCCCACGTCTCGGCGGGGGGGAACTGGTCCACCGTCCCGCTGTCCTCGTGTCTCTGGTCCCCCAGCGTGAAGCCCAGTCTGTACTGCAGGCTGGTCCTCTCCTGAAACGCAGTACAGACCGTCTGGTCAGTCTCACGCAGTACAGACCGTCTGTCAGTCTCACGCAGTACAGACCGTCTGTCAGTCTGTCAGTCTCACGCAGTACAGACCGTCTGTCAGTCTGTCAGTCTCACGCAGTACAGACCGTCTGTCAGTCTCACACAGTACAGACCGTCTGTCAGTCTGTCAGTCTCACACAGTACAGACCGTCTTGTCAGTCTCACACAGTACAGACCGTCTGGTCAGTCTCACACAGTACAGACCGTCTGTCAGTCTGTCAGTCTCACACAGTACAGACCGTCTGTCAGTCTCACACAGTACAGACCGTCTGTCAGTCTCACACAGTACAGACCGTCTGTCAGTCTGTCAGTCTCACACAGTACAGACCGTCTGTCAGTCTCACACAGTACAGACCGTCTGTCAGTCTGTCAGTCTCACACAGTACAGACCGTCTGTCAGTCTCACGCAGTACAGACCGTCTGTCAGTCTCACACAGTACAGACCGTCTGTCAGTCTCACACAGTACAGACCGTCTGTCAGTCTGTCAGTCTCACACAGTACAGACCGTCTGTCAGTCTCACACAGTACAGACCGTCTGTCAGTCTCACACAGTACAGACCGTCTGTCAGTCTCACACAGTACAGACCGTCTGTCAGTCTCACGCAGTACAGACCGTCTGTCAGTCTCACACAGTACAGACCGTCTGTCAGTCTCACACAGTACAGACCGTCTGTCAGTCTGTCAGTCTCACACAGTACAGACCGTCTGTCAGTCTCACACAGTACAGACCGTCTGTCAGTCTGTCAGTCTCACACAGTACAGACCGTCTGTCAGTCTCACACAGTACAGACCGTCTGTCAGTCTGTCAGTCTCACACAGTACAGACCGTCTGTCAGTCTCACGCAGTACAGACCGTCTGTCAGTCTCACACAGTACAGACCGTCTGTCAGTCTCACACAGTACAGACCGTCTGTCAGTCTGTCAGTCTCACACAGTACAGACCGTCTGTCAGTCTCACACAGTACAGACCGTCTGTCAGTCTCACACAGTACAGACCGTCTGTCAGTCTCACACAGTACAGACCGTCTGTCAGTCTCACACAGTACAGACCGTCTGTCAGTCTCACGCAGTACAGACCGTCTGTCAGTCTCACACAGTACAGACCGTCTGTCAGTCTCACACAGTACAGACCGTCTGTCAGTCTGTCAGTCTCACACAGTACAGACCGTCTGTCAGTCTCACGCAGTACAGACCGTCTGTCAGTCTCACACAGTACAGACCGTCTGTCAGTCTCACACAGTACAGACCGTCTGTCAGTCTGTCAGTCTCACACAGTACAGACCGTCTGTCAGTCTCACACAGTACAGACCGTCTGTCAGTCTCACACAGTACAGACCGTCTGTCAGTCTGTCAGTCTCACACAGTACAGACCGTCTGTCAGTCTCACACAGTACAGACCGTCTGTCAGTCTGTCAGTCTCACACAGTACAGACCGTCTGTCAGTCTCACGCAGTACAGACCGTCTGTCAGTCTCACACAGTACAGACCGTCTGTCAGTCTCACACAGTACAGACCGTCTGTCAGTCTGTCAGTCTCACACAGTACAGACCGTCTGTCAGTCTCACACAGTACAGACCGTCTGTCAGTCTGTCAGTCTCACACAGTACAGACCGTCTGTCAGTCTCACGCAGTACAGACCGTCTGTCAGTCTCACACAGTACAGACCGTCTGTCAGTCTCACACAGTACAGACCGTCTGTCAGTCTGTCAGTCTCACACAGTACAGACCGTCTGTCAGTCTCACACAGTACAGACCGTCTGTCAGTCTCACACAGTACAGACCGTCTGTCAGTCTGTCAGTCTCACACAGTACAGACCGTCTGTCAGTCTCACGCAGTACAGACCGTCTGTCAGTCTCACACAGTACAGACCGTCTGTCAGTCTCACACAGTACAGACCGTCTGTCAGTCTGTCAGTCTCACACAGTACAGACCGTCTGGTCAGTCTCACGCAGTACAGACCGTCTGTCAGTCTCACACAGTACAGACCGTCTGTCAGTCTCACACAGTACAGACCGTCTGTCAGTCTGTCAGTCTCACACAGTACAGACCGTCTGTCAGTCTCACACAGTACAGACCGTCTGTCAGTCTCACACAGTACAGACCGTCTGTCAGTCTGTCAGTCTCACGCAGTACAGACCGTCTGTCAGTCTCACACAGTACAGACCGTCTGTCAGTCTCACCTGCAAACACTTCTGAACAGCACACAGAAGATATGACTTCAAGTAGGAAAGGAGCAAATATAGAGAAATATGCAAAATATATACAACTAAACAATGTAACTGTAAAGTATATACAACTAAACAATGTAAAATATATACAACTAAACAATGTAAATGTAAAGTATATACAACTAAACAATGTAAAATATATACAACTAAACAATGTAAAAGTAAAGTATATACAACTAAACCATGTAAAATATATACAACTAAACAATGTAAATGTAAAGTATATACAACTAAACAATGTAAAAGTATACAACTAAACAATGTAAAAGTAAAATATATACAACTAAACAATGTAAAATATATACAACTAAACAATGTAAAAGTAAAATATATACAACTAAACAATGTAAAAGTAAAATATATACAACTAAACAATGTAAAAGTATACAACTAAACAATGTAAAAGTAAAGTATATACAACTAAACAATGTAAAAGTAAAAGTATACAACTAAACAATGTAAAGTATATACAACTAAACAATGTAAAAGTTAAATATATACAACTAAACAATGTAAAATATATACAACTAAACAATGTAAAGTATATACAACTAAACAATGTAAAGTATATACAACTAAACAATGTAAAAGTAAAGTATATACAACTAAACAATGTAAAAGTAAAATATATACAACTAAACAATGTAAAATATATACAACTAAACAATGTAAAAGTGAAATATATACAACTAAACAATGTAAAAGTAAAGTATATACAACTAAACAATGTAAAAGTAAAGTATATACAACTAAACAATGTAAAAGTAAAATATATACAACTAAACAATGTAAAATATATACAACTAAACAATGTAAAGTATATACAACTAAACAATGTAAAGTATATACAACTAAACAATGTAAAAGTAAAGTATATACAACTAAACAATGTAAAAGTAAAATATATACAACTAAACAATGTAAAATATATCCAACTAAACAATGTAAAAGTGAAATATATACAACTAAACAATGTGAAATATATACAACTAAACAACGTAAAAGTGAAATATATACAACTAAACAATGTAAAGTATATACAACTAAACAATGTAAAAGTAAAGTATATACAACTAAACAATGTAAAAGTAAAATATATACAACTAAACAATGTAAATGTAAAGTATATACAACTAAACAATGTAAAATATATACAACTAAACAATGTAAAGTATATACAACTAAACAATGTAAAGTATATACAACTAAACAATGTAAAGTATATACAACTAAACAATGTAAAAGTAAAGTATATACAGATAAACAATGTAAAAGTAAAGTGTGTCACCTTGTGTGGGTTGGCCAGCAGCAGCACCTGCGTGACGGCAGCAGGGGGCAGCAGAGGGCTGAACGCCGGGAGCTCGGCGCCGGACGGAGGCTGCAGCTTCACCGCCATGGACTGGAGGAGGAGAGAGGTCTACATGAACCTGGAGACTGTAGGGCTGGGGGGTCAGGACTACATGAACCTGGAGACCGTAGGGCTGGGGGGTCGAGGTCTACATGAACCTGGAGACTGTAGGGCTGGGGGGGGTCAGGACTAAACCTGGAGACCGTAGGGCTGGGGGGTCAGGACTAAACCTGGAGACCGTAGGGCTGGGGGGTCAGGACTAAACCTGGAGACCGTAGGGCTGGGGGGTCAGGACTACATGAACCTGGAGACTGTAGGGCGGGGGGGGGTCAGGACTAAACCTGGAGACTGTAGGGCTGGGGGGGTCAGGACTACATGAACCTGGAGACTGTAGGGCTGGGGGGTCGAGGTCTACATGAACCTGGAGACTGTAGGGCTGGGGGGGGGTCAGGACTAAACCTGGAGACCGTAGGGCTGGGGGGTCAGGACTAAACCTGGAGACCGTAGGGCTGGGGGGTCAGGACTAAACCTGGAGACCGTAGGGCTGGGGGGTCAGGACTACACCTGGAGACCGTAGGGCTGGGGGGTCAGGACTAAACCTGGAGACCGTAGGGCTGGGGGGTCAGGACTACACCATCCAAACAGTCCAACTGTGGATCATCACATTGAAGAATATGGAAATATAAAGTTTGGCATCGGACTAAAACTGGTTTTCCTTTCTGGCGTTTCATCATTTTAAGGGCACAAAGTAATTTATTTATACTATAAAACTGAAGTCGATGTCTTCACGTCGTGATGATATAATAATAAAATACTTTTCAGACACTAAAGGATAATATGTAATGTCTGTCTGTCTGTGTGACCCCACCTTCTCCTACCGCCTGTATCAGTTGGTACAGCCCACCAGAGGACTGTACCAACTGGTCGGCTATCTAGCCATCCTACATCTGGGGGGGGACACTCCCACTTGTGATGTCACTAGAGGGTAGTCACACGGCGTATAATGGCCAATCACACACCTGGTGGTAAAATAGGGGCCCATTAACCTCCCAGCCGAAAGGTACCGGGTTCGATCCCCGTACCTCCCAGCCGAAAGGTACCGGGTTCGATCCCCGTACCTCCCAGCCGAAAGGTACCGGGTTCGATCCCCGTACCTCCCAGCCCAAAGGTACCGGGTTCGATCCCCGTACCTCCCAGCCGAAAGGTACCGGGTCCGATCCCCGTACCTCCCAGCCGAAAGGTACCGGGTTCGATCCCCGTACCTCCCAGCCGAAAGGTACCGGGTTCGATCCCCTGCTCTTTAATCACACATCTACAAACTCTCCCACCAGTATGAAGCGGTGGAAACGCCATTCCCAGTTAAAACCCAGTGGGACTTCCTGCCAGGTACACAGTGTGAGAGTTTCTCCCCAACTCTTGTGAACTTTGACCTCTGCGGCGGCGGCGGCTGACCTTTGAGGCGGTGACCTCCAGGCTGATGTGCGAGACGGGCCGCGGCGCCGAGGACAGCATGGACAGGATGACCACCAGAACGTCCGGCCGGCCCGCCGGGGCGTCCCGCGCAAAGTGGACCAGGACCCGCAGGCTGTGGCCGTCGTACACCGTCACAGGGAGGAGGCTGCCTGGAGGAGGAGGAGGAGGAGGAGGAGGAGGAGGGGGGGGGGGGAGAAGGGTTAGAAGAAAGATGAAGAGAAGGAGGAGGAGGGTTAGAAGAAAGATGAAGAGGAGGAGGAGGGATGAAGAGGAGGAGAAGGGTTAGAAGAAAGATGAAGAGGAGGAGGAGGGATGAAGAGGAGGAGAAGGGTTAGAAGAAAGATGAAGAGGAGGAGGAGGGATGAAGAGGAGGAGAAGGGTTAGAAGAAAGATGAAGAGGAGGAGGAGGGATGAAGAGGAGGAGGAGGAGAGACGAAGAGGAGGAGAAGGGTTAGAAGAAAGATGAAGAGAAGGAGGAGAAGGGTTAGAAGAAAGATGAAGAGGAGGAGGAGGGATGAAGAGGAGGAGGAGGAGAGACGAAGAGGAGAAGGGTTAGAAGAAAGATGAAGAGGAGGAGGGATGAGGAGGAGGAGGAGGAGGAGGAGGGTACCTGGAGGAGTTAAGCCCCGACTCTGTTCACAACATTACGGCCGTTAATTTACTTTTTTATGATTTATGTTATTTACGATTTATTAGGGACAGATGGACACAAACTGAGAACCGCATCAGATGAAATATCAGTGTTGATAGCAGATAGCCATCAGATGCTATATAGCATCAGATAGCTATCTGATGCTATATAGCATCAGATAGCTATCTGATGCTATATAGCATCAGATAGCTATCTGCTATCAACACTGATAGCATCTGTGTTGATAGCAGATGCTAATTTGCGACGCCTGTCCCTAAAAGGGCGTTTGTGAGATTAAAAGGGTAAAGAAGGTAAACTGAGTTCAGCAAGATGCAGTGAAACAGTTTGTAGTTACGTAGAAACGAGACAAGCAGGGAACTCCACCTCCAGAACCACAGGGAGGTTCACTGGACTTGGACTTGGACTTACTGGGCCGAATGGACTCTAGAGGCACAAACACATCCTCCAGGGAGACCGGCGGGGCGTCCGGCTGGGGGGACCCGGGGCCGGGATGGGCACCGGGAGGTCCAGGCTGCTCGGCGCCGAAGGCCGGAATGGGACTCGGTGTCACGCTGGAACCGGACTTACTCTGGAGGTCTCGCAGGGTGGGCTTGGACTGCTGCCGGTCCCTGGGGACACAAAGACCATCACCGCACTGCCAGACTACATTTACTTCAGCTACCTAAACGGTTAGGTGAACACCATGTGACCTGATGGTCGTTAGTAACAGGTGAACACCATGTGACCTGATAGTCGTTAGTAACAGGTGAACATCATGTGACCTGATAGTCGTTAGTAACAGGTGAACACCATGTGACCTGATAGTCGTTAGTAACAGGTGAACACCATGTGACCTGATAGTCGTTAGTAACAGGTGAACACCATGTGACCTGATAGTCGTTAGTAACAGGTGAACACCATGTGACCTGATAGTCGTTAGTAACAGGTGAACACCATGTGACCTGATAGTCGTTAGTAACAGGTGAACACCATGTGACCTGATAGTCGTTAGTAACAGGTGAACGCCATGTGACCTGATAGTCGTTAGTAACAGGTGAACATCATGTGACCTGATAGTCGTTAGTAACAGGTGAACATCATGTGACCTGATAGTCGTTAGTAACAGGTGTGAACACCATGTGACCTGATAGTCGTTAGTAACAGGTGTGAACATCATGTGACCTGATAGTCGTTAGTAACAGGTGAACACCATGTGACCTGATAGTCGTTAGTAACAGGTGAACATCATGTGACCTGATAGTCGTTAGTAACAGGTGAACACCATGTGACCTGATAGTCGTTAGTAACAGGTGAACATCATGTGACCTGATAGTCGTTAGTAACAGGTGAACACCATGTGACCTGATAGTCGTTAGTAACAGGTGAACACCATGTGACCTGATAGTCGTTAGTAACAGGTGTGAACACCATGTGACCTGATAGTCGTTAGTAACAGGTGAACACCATGTGACCTGATAGTCGTTAGTAACAGGTGAACACCATGTGACCTGATAGTCGTTAGTAACAGGTGAACATCATGTGACCTGATAGTCGTTAGTAACAGGTGAACACCATGTGACCTGATAGTCGTTAGTAACAGGTGAACACCATGTGACCTGATAGTCGTTAGTAACAGGTGAACACCATGTGACCTGATAGTCGTTAGTAACAGGTGAACACCATGTGACCTGATAGTCGTTAGTAACAGGTGAACGCCATGTGACCTGATAGTCGTTAGTAACAGGTGAACACCATGTGACCTGATAGTCGTTAGTAACAGGTGAACATCATGTGACCTGATAGTCGTTAGTAACAGGTGAACACCATGTGACCTGATAGTCGTTAGTAACAGGTGAACATCATGTGACCTGATAGTCGTTAGTAACAGGTGAACACCATGTGACCTGATAGTCGTTAGTAACAGGTGAACACCATGTGACCTGATAGTCGTTAGTAACAGGTGTGAACACCATGTGACCTGATAGTCGTTAGTAACAGGTGAACACCATGTGACCTGATAGTCGTTAGTAACAGGTGAACACCATGTGACCTGATAGTCGTTAGTAACAGGTGAACATCATGTGACCTGATAGTCGTTAGTAACAGGTGAACACCATGTGACCTGATAGTCGTTAGTAACAGGTGAACACCATGTGACCTGATAGTCGTTAGTAACAGGTGAACACCATGTGACCTGATAGTCGTTAGTAACAGGTGAACACCATGTGACCTGATAGTCGTTAGTAACAGGTGAACGCCATGTGACCTGATAGTCGTTAGTAACAGGTGAACATCATGTGACCTGATAGTCGTTAGTAACAGGTGAACACCATGTGACCTGATAGTCGTTAGTAACAGGTGTGAACATCATGTGACCTGATAGTCGTTAGTAACAGGTGAACACCATGTGACCTGATAGTCGTTAGTAACAGGTGAACACCATGTGACCTGATAGTCGTTAGTAACAGGTGTGAACACCATGTGACCTGATAGTCGTTAGTAACAGGTGAACATCATGTGACCTGATAGTCGTTAGTAACAGGTGTGAACACCATGTGACCTGATAGTCGTTAGTAACAGGTGAACACCATGTGACCTGATAGTCGTTAGTAACAGGTGAACACCATGTGACCTGATAGTCGTTAGTAACAGGTGAACACCATGTGACCTGATAGTCGTTAGTAACAGGTGAACACCATGTGACCTGATAGTCGTTAGTAACAGGTGAACACCATTTGACCTGAGAGTCGTTAGTAACAGGTGAACACCATGTGACCTGATAGTCGTTAGTAACAGGTGTGAACACCATGTGACCTGATAGTCGTTAGTAACAGGTGAACATCATGTGACCTGATAGTCGTTAGTAACAGGTGAACATCATGTGACCTGATAGTCGTTAGTAACAGGTGAACATCATGTGACCTGATAGTCGTTAGTAACAGGTGAACACCATGTGACCTGATAGTCGTTAGTAACAGGTGTGAACACCATGTGACCTGATAGTCGTTAGTAACAGGTGTGAACACCATGTGACCTGATAGTCGTTAGTAACAGGTGTGAACACCATGTGACCTGATAGTCGTTAGTAACAGGTGTGAACACCATGTGACCTGATAGTCGTTAGTAACAGGTGTGAACACCATGTGACCTGATAGTCGTTAGTAACAGGTGAACACCATGTGACCTGATAGTCGTTAGTAACAGGTGAACATCATGTGACCTGATAGTCGTTAGTAACAGGTGAACACCATGTGACCTGATAGTCGTTAGTAACAGGTGTGAACACCATGTGACCTGATAGTCGTTAGTAACAGGTGAACACCATGTGACCTGATAGTCGTTAGTAACAGGTGAACATCATGTGACCTGATAGTCGTTAGTAACAGGTGAACACCATGTGACCTGATAGTCGTTAGTAACAGGTGTGAACACCATGTGACCTGATAGTCGTTAGTAACAGGTGTGAACACCATGTGACCTGATAGTCGTTAGTAACAGGTGAACACCATGTGACCTGATAGTCGTTAGTAACAGGTGAACACCATGTGACCTGATAGTCGTTAGTAACAGGTGAACACCATGTGACCTGATAGTCGTTAGTAACAGGTGAACATCATGTGACCTGATAGTCGTTAGTAACAGGTGAACATCATGTGACCTGATAGTCGTTAGTAACAGGTGTGAACACCATGTGACCTGATAGTCGTTAGAAACAGGTGTGAATACCATTTGACCTGCAGGCTGTCCGGCGGGAGCGACTGCTGCAGGAGGGTCTTCCCCAGCAGGTCCAGTTCATCCAGGGCGGAGGAGGAGGTGGAGGTGGAGGTGGAGGAGAGCAGGTGTGTGTCTGGGCTCAGGAGAGCGGCGGCGGCGGGAATGTCTGCTTCTATGCTTTCAGAAGACTGGAGAGCGATGGAGAAACAGGAAAGCTAGTTAGTGTGTCAGACCTGCAGACCTGCAGCAGATGGTTTTGTTGCTGTGTGGGATTATGGATCATTATTGGCACTGGTCCAAAGTGCCGGTACTTATCATTAAAGTGCTATAAAATATCTCCGTCCACAAGAGCAACGCTAAATGTTTTCAAACGCTCACATAAGCATGCCAGGCCAGTAGGTGGCGATAACACTTCATGTAAAACACCACAGAAGAACATTATGCTCATCGATAGGCTTCTTCTACAGCGTCAACACGCCGCCACAGCACAGCCACGCGGTAACACGCCGCACTGTGCGGAGGTTTGTGGCGCCGCGGTCCGCACTGTGCGGAGGTTTGTGGCGCCGCGGTCCGCACTGTGCGGAGGTTTGTGGCGCCGCGCGCCGCACTGTGCGGAGGTTTGTGGCGCCGCGGTCCGCACTGTGCGGAGGTTTGTGGCGCCGCGGTCCGCACTGTGCGGAGGTTTGTGGCGCCGCGGTCCGCACTGTGCGGAGGTTTGTGGCGCCGCGGTCCGCACTGTGTGGAGGTTTGTGGCGCCGCGGCCCGCACTGTGTGGAGGTTTGTGGCGCCGCGGTCCGCACTGTGCGGAGGTTTGTGGCGCCGCGCGCCGCACTGTGCGGAGGTTTGTGGCGCCGCGCGCCGCACTGTGCGGAGGTTTGTGGCGCCGCGGTCCGCACTGTGCGGAGGTTTGTGGCGCCGCGGTCCGCACTGTGTGGAGGTTTGTGGCGCCGCGGTCCGCACTGCGCGGAGGTTTGTGGCGCCGCGGTCTGCACTGCGCGGAGGTTTGTGGCGCCGCGGTCTGCACTGCGCGGAGGTTTGTGGCGCCGCGGACCGCACTGTGTGGAGGTTTGTGGCGCCGCGGTCCGCACTGCGCGGAGGTTTGTGGCGCCGCGGTCTGCACTGCGCGGAGGTTTGTGGCGCCGCGGTCTGCACTGTGCGGAGGTTTGTGGCGCCGCGGTCCGCACTGTGCGGAGGTTTGTGGCGCCGCGGTCCGCACTGTGCGGAGGTTTGTGGCGCCGCGCGCCGCACTGTGCGGAGGTTTGTGGCGCCGCGGTCCGCACTGTGCGGAGGTTTGTGGCGCCGCGGTCCGCACTGTGCGGAGGTTTGTGGCGCCGCGGTCCGCACTGTGCGGAGGTTTGTGGCGCCGCGGTCCGCACTGTGTGGAGGTTTGTGGCGCCGCGGCCCGCACTGTGTGGAGGTTTGTGGCGCCGCGGTCCGCACTGTGCGGAGGTTTGTGGCGCCGCGCGCCGCACTGTGCGGAGGTTTGTGGCGCCGCGCGCCGCACTGTGCGGAGGTTTGTGGCGCCGCGCGCCGCACTGTGCGGAGGTTTGTGGCGCCGCGGTCCGCACTGTGCGGAGGTTTGTGGCGCCGCGGTCCGCACTGTGCGGAGGTTTGTGGCGCCGCGGTCCGCACTGTGTGGAGGTTTGTGGCGCCGCGGTCCGCACTGTGCGGAGGTTTGTGGCGCCGCGGTCCGCACTGCGCGGAGGTTTGTGGCGCCGCGGTCTGCACTGCGCGGAGGTTTGTGGCGCCGCGGTCTGCACTGCGCGGAGGTTTGTGGCGCCGCGGACCGCACTGTGTGGAGGTTTGTGGCGCCGCGGTCCGCACTGCGCGGAGGTTTGTGGCGCCGCGGTCTGCACTGCGCGGAGGTTTGTGGCGCCGCGGTCTGCACTGCGCGGAGGTTTGTGGCGCCGCGGTCCGCACTGTGCGGAGGTTTGTGGCGCCGTGCGCCGCACTGTGCGGAGGTTTGTGGCGCCGCGGTCCGCACTGTGCGGAGGTTTGTGGCGCCGCGGTCCGCACTGTGTGGAGGTTTGTGGCGCCGCGGTCCGCACTGTGCGGAGGTTTGTGGCGCCGCGCGCCGCACTGTGTGGAGGTTTGTGGCGCCGCGGTCCGCACTGTGCGGAGGTTTGTGGCGCCGCACTGTGCGGAGGTTTGTGGCGCCGCACTGTGCGGAGGTTTGTGGCGCCGCTCAACGTGTGAAACCTCAGATTCTCCGGTCCAGACGGACACACAGAACGCCGCCTGGGAGGAGTTTTTAAGAGCTTTGTTTTCAGTGAAACGCCACTTCAGTGTGGGAGACCAAAACGCAGAGAAAATACTGTTTTTATAAATATATGATACGTGTGGACTAGTCTCTCTGTAGAGCGTTGACCTCTGACCTGGAAGGAGTCCCAGGCTGTCGCGTCGTGGGGATGGGAGGGGAGACTCGCCGTGTGGACCCCTTCACTCAGCCCTGGGGAGACAACCAGTTAACCAATTAACCAATTAACCAATTTAACCAGTTAACCAATCACAGAAGACATGTTTTATGTAGATTAGTTTTTATTCTTTCAGTGTTTTCTCTTTAATTCTTATTATCAATAATTATTATTGCATTTTCTGCTGACACCCAAGATTCCCGTCTGGGATTAATAGTTATATTTTTTTAATGCAAAACTGTAATAAAATAAAAACAATAACAAAGACAGTTTTAAACCAATAGGATTACAGTTTAAGTTGAACTGAGGTCAGAGGTCACATCGTTACCTAGCGACATGAGTTCATCGTCAAGGAGACTGACGCCCGTCTCCGGGGCGTTGAAGCCGTCTGTGGGGGAGGGGAAGTCTGGGAAGGGAGGCGGGGACTGAGGCGATGTGTCCAAGCCTGATAGGTCGAGCAGCGCTGCACTTCCCCCTGCGGCCAATGGGAGCAAACCAGCGGTGATATTCTGTGGACTACGGCTGCGCCGTAACTCAGAGTACCGCTTATTGTCTTTGAACGGTATCGTCATGAAATGAAGATATCGAATTATCGGATACCCGGTTTATAGTAAATTAATGTTTAATTCATGTTTTATAGTAAATTAATGTTGAAGACAAGATATGTCCTTAAAATGATGAAATATGAGGAAATCCTTAACTGAATACAAACACCATGGGACTAAAGTGTGTGTGTGTGTGTGTGTCCATACCTGTGTGTGTGTGTGTGTGTGTGTGTGTGTGTGTGTGTGTGTGTGTGTGTGTGTGTCCATACCTGTGTGTGTGTGTGTGTGTGTCCATACCTGTGGGTCTGTGTGTGTGTGTGTGTCCATACCAGGGCTCCGAACCGGTTCAAGGAACGAAAACGAAAACCGAAAACGAACGGAATTTTACGAGGATCGGAAACGGAAACGAAAACCAAATGGTCTTCAACTGTTCCGGAACAGAAACGTTATTCTGAAATCCCCAAAACCGGTTAATAACGTTTTTTTTTTCGTTCTCTATATAGCCTATAGAATTTCACAAAAGCATAGTCTATTTCACGAAAAAAAAAAAAATTCCGGTTGCCGCATTCACTTCGCCGCCCGCTAAGCTCAGCTGTCACAAATTCCCACCACCACCACCACCCTGGTTATATACCAATAACTATTATGGTCTGTTGTAAGGTATCGACCACAAAAATAGACTCGGCCCAATAACACCGCCGGAACGTTAAGAACGAACGTTATTTTACGTTCCGAACCGGTTCAGGAACGATATGTTGGTGGCGGAACGCAAGAACGAAAACGTTAAATATACCGGTTCCGTTCGGAGCGGAACGATTGAAAAATAATTTCGTTTTCAAGCCCTGGTCCATACCTGTGTGTGTGTGTGTGTGTGTCCATACCTGTGTGTGTGTTTGTGTGTGTGTCCATACCTGTGTGTGTGTGTGTGTGTGTGTGTGTGTCCATACCTGTGGGTCTGTGTGTGTGTGTGTGTGTGTGTGTGTCCATACCTGTGGGTGAGTGTGTGTGTGTGTGTGTGTGTGTGTGTGTGTGTGTGTGTGTGTGTGTGTGTGTGTCCATACCTGTGGGTCTGTGTGTGTCTGCTGCGTTGTTTCCGTTCACCTCCTCCCCACGGACCTCCTGCTTGTACTTATTGATGACCAGCGTGAGGCTGTCGTTGGCCTGCAGGATCTCCGCTGGGGAGGAGGGGAGACGCAGGTGAACCTCCTGAACCTCCTGAACCTCCTGAACCTCCTGAACCTCCTGAACCTCCTCCTATAGAGCAGCCTGGGGACCGGACCCACCGGACCAGAGACGTCTGTCCCCCCTCGTCCTCTCTGGCCCAACATGTCCGCCTATAGAGACTCTCGGCTCTTTCCTAAGGTTTCATTTAAACATTTAAAGAAACGAGTTCCTTCGTTTTGAGGTCAGTCTGAGAAGTTCAGCACTGAAGGGGCAAAATATCTGAAAGCCTTTTCCCCCCAAACCAGAGTCACTCTTACACAGATAGGTTATATAAGTTATATAAGTTAATAAGTTAAGATAGTAAGTTGGTAAAAGGCCAAGACCTTTGTAAATATAATCTGCAAGTGGCTCAACTCGCCGCCATGCTGGTGTTGAAGAGCCGCGTCTAAATCTAAATCTGAATCTAAATCTAAATCTGAATCTGAATCTAAATCTGAATCTAAATCTGAATCTAAATCTAAATCTGAATCTAAATCTGAATCTAAATCTAAATCTGAATCTAAATCTGAATCTAAATCTGAATCTGAATCTAAATCTAAATCTGAATCTAAATCTAAATCTGAATCTAAATCTAAATCTGAATCTAAATCTAAATCTGAATCTAAATCTGAATCTAAATCTGAATCTAAATCTAAATCTGAATCTAAATCTAAATCTACCAAGACAGCGCTGCACAAGTCGATTTATCACGACAAATACCAAAATGTTTGGATCATTATAAAACGAATACTTAGTTTTTATTGGTCTACCCAATGGACTGTACCAACTGCTACTAGTCTACCCAATGGACTGTACCAACTGCTACTAGTCTACCCAGTGGACTGTACCAACTGCTACTAGCCTACCCAGTGGACTGTACCAACTGCTACTAGTCTACCCAGTGGACTGTACCAACTGCTACTAGCCTACCCAGTGGACTGTACCAACTGCTACTAGCCTACCCAGTGGACTGTACCAACTGCTACTAGCCTACCCAGTGGACTGTACCAACTGCTACTAGCCTACCCAGTGGACTGTACCAACTGCTGCTAGTCTACCCAGTGGACTGTACCAACTGCTACTAGTCTACCCAGTGGACTGTACCAACTGCTACTAGTCTACCCAGTGGACTGTACCAACTGCTACTAGTCTACCCAGTGGACTGTACCAACTCACCCAGAGCTTCGTCATTGTCCTCCGTGTCGCTGGCCAGACGGAACAGAGTGGGACGCATCTTCTCACAACGATGGTACAGATCCTACATCCCATAATACACACACACACACAATATATAAGACACATACACAACATAATATAAAACGATAGGTGCGTGTGTGTGTGTGTACCTGCAGCAGCTCAGTGTGTGTGTGTGTGTGTGTGTGTGTGTGTGTGTGTGTACCTGCAGCAGCTCAGTGTGTGTGGTGTGTGTGTACCTGCAGCAGCTCAGTGTGTGTGTGTGTGTGGTCGTGTGTGTGTGTGTGTGTGTGTGTGTGTACCTGCAGCAGCTCAGTGTGTGTGTGTGTGTGGTCGTGTGTGTGTGTGTGTGTACCTGCAGCAGCTCAGTGTGTGTGTGTGTGTGTGGTCGTGTGTGTGTGTGTGTGTGTGTACCTGCAGCAGCTCAGTGTGTGTGTGTGCATGTGCGTGTGTTGTGTGTGTGTGTGTGTGTGTGTGTGTGTGTGTGTGTGTGTGTGTGTGTGTGTGTGTGTGTGTGTGTGTACCTGCAGCAGCTCAGTGTGTGTGTGTGTGTGTGTGTGTGTGTGTGTGTGTGTGTGTACCTGCAGCAGCTCAGTGTGTGTGTGTGTGTGGTCGTGCTCCTGGAGGAGCTGACTCAGCAGAGCCACACTCTCCTTCACCTCCTGGATGGTGCTGACCCGCTTGGACACCTTCTCCACCCGGCGCTGGTCCTGCACAGGAACATGAGACCAGACTATGGTACTGTGGGGGGGTACTCTGGTTAAACTAACTTGGCTAAACTAACCTGGTTAAACTAACCTGGCTAAACTAACCTGGCTAAACTAACCTGGCTAAACTAACCTGGGCTAAACTAACCTGGCTAAACTAACCTGGGCTAAACTAACCTGGGCTAAACTAACCTGGTTAAACTAACCTGGTTAAACTAACCTGGCTAAACTATCCTGGTTAAACTAACCTGGGCTAAACTAACCTGGTTAAACTAACCTGGCTAAACTAACCTGGTTAAACTAACCTGGGCTAAACTAACCTGGTTAAACTAACCTGGTTAAACTAACCTGGCTAAACTAACCTGGGCTAAACTAACCTGGCTAAACTAATCTGGCTAAACTAACCTGGCTAAACTAACCTGGGCTAAACTAACCTGGCTAAACTAACCTGGGCTAAACTAACCTGGGCTAAACTAACCTGGTTAAACTAACCTGGTTAAACTAACCTGGCTAAACTAACCTGGCTAAACTAACCTGGGCTAAACTAACCTGGTTAAACTAACCTGGCTAAACTAACCTGGTTAAACTAACCTGGGCTAAACTAACCTGGGCTAAACTAACCTGGTTAAACTAACCTGGTTAAACTAACCTGGCTAAACTAACCTGGGCTAAACTAACCTGGCTAAACTAACCTGGTTAAACTAACCTGGCTAAACTAACCTGGGCTAAACTAACCTGGGCTAAACTAACCTGGTTAAACTAACCTGGCTAAACTAACCTGGGCTAAACTAACCTGGTTAAACTAACCTGGTTAAACTCGATGTGTCGATGTTTCCACTCTGGCAGGTGAAAAGGTAAAAACAATTCTAAAAGTTAATTTTGGATCCTGGATGGACGCTTACTGGCAGACTGGGGATCGAACCCACGACCTCTCTAACCACTAGGAGGTCCAGACGCTTACTGGCAGACTGGGGATCGAACCCACGACCTCTCTAACCACTAGGAGGTCCAGACGCTTACTGGCAGACTGGGGATCGAACCCACGACCTCCCTAACCACTAGGAGGTCCAGACGCTTACTGGCAGACTGGGGATCGAACCCACGACCTCTCTAACCACTAGGAGGTCCAGACGCTTACTGGCGGACTGGGGATCGAACCCACGACCTCTCTAACCACTAGGAGGTCCAGACGCTTACTGGCAGACTGGGGATCGAACCCACGACCTCTCTAACCACTAGGAGGTCCAGACGCTTACTGGCAGACTGGGGATCGAACCCACGACCTCCCTAACCACTAGGAGGTCCAGACGCTTACTGGCAGACTGGGGATCGAACCCACGACCTCCCTAACCACTAGGAGGTCCAGACGCTTACTGGCGGACTGGGGATCGAACCCACGACCTCCCTAACCACTAGGAGGTCCAGACGCTTACTGGCAGACTGGGGATCGAACCCACGACCTCCCTAACCACTAGGAGGTCCAGACGCTTACTGGCAGACTGGGGATCGAACCCACGACCTCCCTAACCACTAGGAGGTCCAGACGCTTACTGGCAGACTGGGGATCGAACCCACGACCTCCCTAACCACTAGGAGGTCCAGACGCTTACTGGCAGACTGGGGATCGAACCCACGACCTCCCTAACCACTAGGAGGTCCAGACGCTTACTGGCAGACTGGGGATCGAACCCACGACCTCTCTAACCACTAGGAGGTCCAGACGCTTACTGGCAGACTGGGGATCGAACCCACGACCTCTCTAACCACTAGGAGGTCCAGACGCTTACTGGCAGACTGGGGATCGAACCCACGACCTCTCTAACCACTAGGAGGTCCAGACGCTTACTGGCAGACTGGGGATCGAACCCACGACCTCCCTAACCACTAGGAGGTCCAGACGCTTACTGGCAGACTGGGGATCGAACCCATGACCTCTCTAACCACTAGGAGGTCCAGACGCTTACTGGCAGACTGGGGATCGAACCCACGACCTCTCTAACCACTAGGAGGTCCAGACGCTTACTGGCAGACTGGGGATCGAACCCACGACCTCCCTAACCACTAGGAGGTCCAGACGCTTACTGGCAGACTGGGGATCGAACCCACGACCTCTCTAACCACTAGGAGGTCCAGACGCTTACTGGCAGACTGGGGATCGAACCCACGACCTCTCTAACCACTAGGAGGTCCAGACGCTTACTGGCAGACTGGGGATCGAACCCACGACCTCCCTAACCACTAGGAGGTCCAGACGCTTACTGGCAGACTGGGGATCGAACCCACGAC